>BPLS01021736.1:0-22327 GCA_019656275.1 Rhododendron kiyosumense | reverse complement strand
AGATGGTAGAAGAGGAGATTATGTGATTGGGGGATATAAATTTAGTACGGACAGAGTTGGAGGTGACTATAAATTGTTCTACTACAAAGGGACTCTCGCCTTGAGAAAAATAAACATTAAGAACTACAAATAAATAGTTCAGGTCGTCATGTGCAATCGTGGGGAATCTAGTTTTGCATCACATGAGGGTTGCATGAGAGGATCTACACTCATTAGTATCACACACACACACACACACACACACACATATATACATACAATCATTTTCAAATGAGGAGGTCCATTTCTCCCATTTTCCGTTCGAATTTCAATGATCCGAGCCGCTCAATGTGTTCAAAGTGTGATTTTAAGAGTATCTCTGAGGAATCAGCAAAAAAATGACCGGAAAGGGCTTCATCCGAGCAGTTTTTATTTGAACCGTTCGATAAAAAATAAACAAAAATTGCTCGGATGAAGCCTTTCCGGTCATTTTTTTTTGCTGATTTCTTGCGAATACCCTTAAAATTACGTTCTGAACACATTGAGCAACTTGGATCATCGAAATTCTATCGGAAAAGGGAGATTCTCATTTTATTAAGTTAAGATGGTTCTTAGGAGAAGGGGACTCATATATATATATATATATAATAATCTTAGTTTATTTTTTATAAAAACTTACTTGGTTAAGTTCTTCAACTTATTGGCTTTTGAAAGTTATGAAGCTTCTTCTTTAATATTCATTTTTTTTAGAAGAAGAGAGATGAATGGGAGCTATAGTGGACAACTTTGAAGAGTTTAAGGTAGGTATGGATAAATCTAGTACCATTAATGCTATAATTGGTGGTAGGTAAGCAAACCAATGATCAAAACATGTTAACCTTCGATAATATTGTGATTTCCTCATATAGTCATCGTTGGCTTTCAACAAAGTAAAAAACAGTAAAGGCATGGTAAGTGTTGTGAACAAGAGTTAGCTCATGGCAAAACGTGATCAGTTTGCATGTTAAGATTGGTTTCACTATATAGTCATTTTTCCCCTATTTCATGGTAAGTATTGTCAATCAAGTCGTAAGTGTGATCAACGAATATTAGTCCATTGTAAAAAAATTCAATTTCAAACTTTTTAAACCAATCAAAAAATTTCATTGTACATAGTAACTAGAACTTTTCTTGAAAAAAATGTATTATTTTTAAAATCCCCTTTTACAGACCGGAAAAATATTTTGGGATGTCAAGAGGAGTAGTTCACAATTTTGCCTCCGGAAAACGTGACTGTTAACTGGTTTTGTTGACCGTGATGGTTAAATATTTGAGAGTTAGGGATAGGCTATCGCGGGGAAGGGGTAGTGGGCATTAGCGATGGATTTGTCGTTGGAGAGAAAAAGGGACGGAAGAGGCGGAAAACAGTGGTGATGGCTAGTGGAGGGTTGGACGGACATGGAGGAAAGGGGGCGGTGATGGTGTCTGGAATAATGAAGGGGAAGTGAAATTATTCGATGTTTCACTGGATGACAAGGATTATGTGGCCATTAATAATCTTGGCCGTTAGATTTTATAAGTGCCATGTGTCGCTTTATTAATAGGACTTGAGGATTGTTCAATTCCCCTAGGATTAGAGAGGAGCCAAACTTGTGCTCTTTATTCCATTTTGTAGTAGTGAACAAAGGGCAGGGAAAAGACTGTTAAAAAAAGCACCAGAAGTGTGCTTGGTCCTGTTGCTACAATTAAGCTTGACCCAAAGGGGACTGTCAAGGCAGAAGGAGGGAAGGGCAGACCCATGGATGCCAACGCACTCCCAAGCCTCCTTAGCCGTAGGATAAGTACGAAAGACATGATTAAATTAACCAACTCCTCCTCAAGACAACCGAAAGGGCAGAGATTGTCCGAGGAGATTTGAAGATGGAAGAGGAAGGATTTAGTACTCAACCTGTTCTGAAGAAGGAGCCAGAAAGAATGGTGCCCTCTAGGATGACCTTGAATTTTCCAAACCGATGTCCAATCGTCAAGGGGCCGCGAAGAGGTTTTTTGATGGAGAAAGAAGTGAGCGGACTCCATGGAGAAGAGATCACGGTTGCTACCTGATGCCCGAGAATCTGGTTTGGGGTCAAACCATTGAAGACAAATGGAGTGAATGGCATTAAGCACATGATTAGGCAGAGGCATGGAGATGGAGCCCTCAATGAAGTCCCTAATTTGCCCAAAGCCAAGCCAGTTATCAAACCAGAAACTCGAGGTCTCAACACTCTTGACATTAACTCTAGTGCTTTTTAAAAACAAGTCGTGACCTTTCGTAATGCCCCTCCAAATGGATTTGGGAGAGGGCCAGCTGGACTTCAGGGAATTTAAATTATAACGGGCCTTATGGATGACTTTGGCCCAAACTGAGTTGTCTTCAGGGCGAACAGGCGCGCCAATTGAGCTTAGCCATAGCCACGGTTTGGTCACATTATCCCAACTCACCGCGTGAACTTTATGCTTGTCATTGATAGAACTAGAACCCCAGAGGAAGTTACAGTTAATTATGTCCAAAGTGATGGTGATAGCAATAGGGGTGCCAATTACACAGCATATTATACGTAGGGACAGTGGTCAACTGGTCATCACCGAGTTGATGAGGGAGGGTAACTCTACTTGCCATAACAAGATTGTTTCTTTTCCAACCTGCAAGCTTCTTAAGGACCTTATCAAAGACAAATTGATACGACTCCTTAGCAGGCGGTGTATGGTGCAAGGGAAAGTCAAGATAGATTCCAAGGTTTTCGGAACAATTAACTTGAAGGATATGACTCGGAGCAGTTCTGCTGCTGGGTGAAACGTTACTGGAGAAGAAAACTTTGGATTTAGCAAAGTTAAATCTTCTGCCCCGACTCACTACAAAACTTGGATAAAATATCCACAATGGTCTCACAATTGGTGGTGGAAGCTTCCGCAAAGAACATGAGGCCATCGGCAAAGAAAAGGTGAGAGATCGGGGGGCCTTTATTAGCAATACGGACGGGGACCAACGCTTATCGGAGCACGCGTGCTTGGTTAATAATGATGGAGAGGTACTCCATACAAAATTAAAGATATACAGGGAAAGAGGATCACCCAGACAAATGGCTCCCCGGGAAGGAAAAGAGATCCTTAGCAGTGTCACCATTGAAAAGAATTTCCATAGATGTAGAAGAAATACATGAGGTCTATCCAAAGTTTGGGGCGGTCATACTTCTTCTCGAAATCAATTTTAAAAATAAGGTTACATCTCTTTCCATTCATGTTATTAACATAATGGATAGCTTCTTGAAGAATAATAACATTATCCACACCCTTGCGACCCGGAATGAAACTGGCTTGGAAAGGAGATATGAGTTCGTCCAACATAGGACGTAAACAGACGACTAAAATCTGTGACCAGTTTGTCTTCACTTTTCTTTCGGAAGGTTCGACGAAGAGTCAGATTCATCCATAGATGGCTGAAGAGGCTGACCATGCGCTCCCCAGAACGGAGTTCAAAAAGATTCCATTACTCTCGCAGTTGAATCTGAAAGGAAAGTGAAAGGGTCCAAAGGAAGAGGTATAAAAAAAAATGACTCTCAAGTCTCAAGCTCGCGAGAAGAAAGCCAATGCAGTCTCAGTTTTAGAAGGGCACAAAGTGTGGCATGACGATCATTGGGTAACTGAGGAAACTGGAGAGGGGAGGAAATAGTGAGCTGGGAATATTCAAATTGGGTATTGAAGAGATCAATGAAATGGTCAGTGATAAGGTCCTTAACCAAGTTTCACCTCATAAAGCCAAACACCCTCTTGATTCTTTAGCAAAAACTTGCAAGACATAGTATCCTTTATCATTGTTGTGCCCTCTCCCTTACAATTCTTTAGCACAAACAAAGCTCAATAAACTGAAAAATAAAAAACCATTAGTCAATAAAATTTAACATCTATAACAATAGCAACCCAAATACCAAGCCACTGAGAATCTCAAAATGTAGACGACTTGAGATCAAATAAACAAACCCTTCCTACACGCACACGCCCGCCAGAATGCCTCCATTTAATGACACACATTCTAGCTTCCTTGATAGTGCCAAAAGATGCACTTTTGTGCAACATTACAAGATATGTCTAAATAGATTGATTTTGAACCAAACACCAGATGTCAGGATAAACACTATAACTACAATAATTTACAATGGAAAAGAAGGGCAATCCTTAACTAGCAAAATTCAAGTTGGATGACAGAATTAAACTGTTGGAAAAATTTGGCCGCTGCAATCTGAACTGTTGACGAAATCTTCACCAAACCTGTAAAACGCTTCGAGTCACGACTATGTCGCTTTCCTAAAGACAGTATTTGCCCCCACCAGTTGGTATGCAAAGGGTTACAGCAAATCTGCCTTCAAGATAAATCGAAGCCCGAACTCGAAGTTCTTTCCGTTTTCGTTTGCACTAACGAAACGGACAGAATACATGCCTGAACGAATATAAGAACCGAGAATCACTGTGTTCTATTTTTTGCAGCAAAACAGAACGCAGAATGAATGCTAGAAAAACATAGAGAGAGATGTGGGAGAAATTCGGATTTTCTGTCTCTACTGGATTCTGACAAGTAGTGGCCTATAATTAGGCCACTACGCACCCATTGAGAATGGGTACGCACCCGATCCAATCTGACCGTTGGATCAGATCCTATGGTCTAGATCGATTAGTCACACCCAGTCACACCGAATATGTGTACTGTTTCATTCACACCCAATCGGATTTAATCCAATCCGTTGGATCGTGCCCGTTTGCGATCGATGGCTGAGATCGCAACTCTTCGAACCAACGTACCCGTAGGCTCGAGTTGCACCCGATCGGAACCGCTCCGTGTGACTCACCTGCCACGTGTGCGACACGCGGCATGCCACGTCAGTGCCACCTTACTGCCAACTCGCAATAAGAAATGGCGCCTACAAGGCGCGCTAAGTGCAAAGTGCGCCGCTAAAGCGCCACAATGCACCACAGCCCACGCCACACAGTCCACGCCGCGCGTGCGCGCGTGTGCGCCGGTATGGCGATGCACCATAGGGCTGCACCACACTAGATCATTGGTTATTCATATTAGGAATGTTTCCTAATATATACCACTCCAACATCTCTCAACTATCCAATGTGGGACAAAGCTCACAAAGAGGAAAAACAAGCATTCTAAGGAAACAAGGAACTTTTACAAAACCAAAACAACGACTCCTTTATGTTGAAAATCTCTAACAATAACAGCTACTTTGACTCAAGAAATACAACAATCAAACTGGTGCCCAACAGTCTAGAATTGGATTTGTAGTCCTATAAATCCTCGTTACAAGCTATTAAAATCAACTCTTTGTTCTCATCTTTGTAAAACAAACCATCTGAGGCACTATATTATCAGACTACAACAATAGCAACTCAAATACCAAGCTATTGGAGAATCTCTAAATGCGATTCTCCTATGCAATAGATCTGGACTGCATAACCAAACACTTCTACAGTAACAAATTAGGAGGGTAAATGCTCAAGTACCGAGATTAATGTTGGTCAACATGGAACCAATGAGCTACTTTGGGCTCAAGAAATATCTCAATCGAATGGGTGCCCAGCGGCTAGAACTGGAGATAAAATCCCCTAAATCCTCATCGCAAGCTATTAAAGTCAATCCATCATCCTAATCTTTGTATTTGATGTAATAAGTTCCAGCCTCGAGTGGCAGCCTCTTTTCCACTTGTTGTTCTAGCTCTACCGTTCTTCACGGCCAAGACAACCGAAACTTTATTCTTACTTCTCCATATCTTGCCATTAGAGTCATATTATTTGTACCAATAGTAGTTGAGACTTGAGTAGAAGAGTCAGCAGCGCATCAGAATTCAGTTGTGTGATTCGTTCTTGATCAACAAATGTGGGAGAATTGTCAGGGCAAGATTGATTGATAAGCTTATGTTTCTTGTGAGGTGGCCATCTGGAGATACATTCCTCTAAATCTTCATCGCATTTTATTAACATATAATCATCATCCTCATCTTTGTAATTGATGTTATAAGTTCCAGCCTCGAATGACAGCCTCTTTTTCACTCTTTGTTCCAATTTTTCCTTTCGCCATGGACAAGACAACCAAAACATTATTTTTCCTTCTTCACACCATACCTTTACCTTCACACTATTTGTATCAACAGTAGCTAAGACTTGATTAGAAGGCAGCAATGTATCGGAATTCAATTGTGGGATTTGCTCTTGATTAACAACCGCAGAAGATTCGTTGGGGCAAGATTGACCGATAAGCTCGTGTTCCTGGTGAGGTGGCCATCTGTAGATATTATACTCCCGACAGACTCGCTTAAACGTAGATGGACTAACTGCAAAGAATAGGAATCGAGATGCTCAAAATTCTCTACATGAGTTACTCCAACCTACATCTCCATTTTGCAGACTTAGATCTATATGTAGTCTTATTTCATAAAGTACATTCAAAACGTATTATTCACACGCTCTAAGTCGAACCACAAATTCCAATGTCCATTTGTAGTCTCTACCTTTTAAGGATTCAATACTTTCTTTGCGAAAATCAAATTCCCTTCTTCAATATAAATGGGATATTGAGATCATTTTCAAAGTAATTACATTAGATCCAAAAAGAAGTACTCACTATACTGCTCTGATGGTACCTATTCTTATTGATAGATTAGATGAACATAGATGAGATTATACACATTTCTCACGCAAATGGAGATTGAATCTCCATTTTTAGTGGTGAACATGGCTCGTATTAGTTCGGTTTTGTGCCAAACAAAAAACCAAACGAAGTCGTGAGGATTTATGCTATGTTTTGATTGGTGTTTGAAATTGTTTTTGAAAAATAGTAGGGGTAAAAAGTGGAGAGAGATAGAGAGAGAAATGATGGAAGTAAGGCGAATCTAGGGGGAATTTTTTGAAAAATTCTTTTTGAATTGTAAAGAAAACAATGCATTAATGTTTCAAGAACCAAACCTATCTATGAAAACGATGAACTGGACCAATCCAAACCATTTGACTATGAGTCGGTTCCAATTTTGAACCACAATTACCTTTAAATTTAGATATCATACGTACGAGACCTTTAAGTTTAGATATCTTACATACGAGACATTTATGCCACTTACAAATTGCATCAAATGCTCAACACAAGACCCTTGTTTTAAATGAGCTCAATTAAAAGCAACCAAAAATTCAGCATACTTTGTTTTAAATATGAATCGAGCATATTTTTAAATATTCATGAAGTTATTAATGTATCCATTTTTTAGTTGAGTCTTCAAATATGGAAACTGAAATTGAGGTCTCCATTTTGATGCTCCCATACAGAGAATAGTTGCAGCAAGATAGACTCTGAAATGTTTTGGTGGTGTTTTTGAGAGAAAAGGCTATCCAGTTGGAAACAACACGCCAGATATTACCAACAAAATTGACATTTTCATTTGTTGAAGAACTGTATTTATACGTACCTTAGAGAACCTTTGCAGCATCTTTAAGATTCATTCTCTTGGTTTGTAAGATATCTTCCTTTGCAATCGCAATTCTAACTCCAGTAGTTCCTTTGTTACCTCTCTCTCCTCCTGGGCTCTTTTCCTTAAATTTTCCTTTCCCTGAACACCCTGAATTCAACTGAGCCTCTACCATTACACCATCCCCTATTCCCTCAACCCCCATCCTAATTGCCTCATCTTCATCATTGCCCAAACCCGCATCAGGGTTCTCTTGTTGAGCTGTAGGCAAAAACTATGGCGGCAGAATTTTCTTTTCGAAAAAACTATTTATGTCAACAATAGCCGTCAAGGCTTGAGTAGAAGGCATAGTATGAGAAGACAACTGTGGGATTCCCTCTTGACCGACAACCACAGGAGTTTCATTGGGGAGAGATTGCTTGATAAATTTGTGTTCATTGCAAGGTGGCTATCTGTGGATATCATACTCCCGACAAGAACTTTTCAGTTTAGCGATGCTAACTGCAATAAAGAAGAATTCAAAAGCTCAATATTTTTTCAAAGCAACTCCAACGCACATTTCCAATTTCGAGGGCCACAAAAAATATGTTTGAGTAAAAAAAATTGTATTCGAAGCATATCACCACATTCACAGTGACTATATAACCACAATTCTTAAGTCCTTTGTACGTATGGTTTTATGCACTCCCTCTCTTCTTCATCTTTTCGTATATTTCCGTGTGTCTCCAAATATAGCATCTTAAATTGAGGTATTCAATTGCGATCTCCCATATAGAGCAAGATAGAAAACTAAAAGGGTTTATTAGCTTTAATCAGAGAAAACTATAATTGAAGAAGTTTATGTTACTATGTAAATTGACATGAATTTTATCCTTCTGAGTTGTATGAATTGATATAGGATTTCACTCAATTAAAAGCTTACTCTTAAATTGATTTGAATGTGAGAGAGTACTCCTATAGTCCCTATGAATTTACCATGTAATATATAGGAATATAAATGTATATGCGTATCTATCATTATGTTTTTATCTTTTGGAAAAAAGATTATTTGTTGATTAATGTAAAACTATATGTTGTAAAGCAATTGAACTTTGAATTCATGAATGAGCCTAATAAAGAATAATTCCTAGAGTCGTCACTACACGAAATGAATGTTTTAGGTATTTTTTTTTTGTTTAATGTGACAAAATACATTATTTAGATGATGCTTTTAAACTCTTATAATGTTTGTGTTTTTTGAGATTAGTGATACTCCATTTAAATGATGCTTTCGAAACTTGGTGTTGTTCTGTTATTGTTTACGATTTGCATTGTTTAGGAAAACTAATTTAACTAATTTACTTTTTTCGTAAAAATTCATAAAGGACTCAATTCTTATTTTCTCTATACACCTCCGAAAAGTTATGCTGGCCTCGACGAAGGTCTAGTTTGATTCTCGAAAATATCAAGCAGAGCTAAGAACGTGTACATCAACATTTTCCCAAGTGCTACACGTGAGAAGTTTGGAGCACTTTGTATGCCCTTCTAACCTAATAAAAAAAAAAACAAGAACAGAATTGAGATTTTCATTTCTTGGAGGATTCACCCCACTTTTCTAGGGTTCTATCACTACTCCTCCCTCCCTCTCTGTTTTTGAAGGAAAAATAATACTCTCTCCGTCCTATTTTGGTTTTTTTTTTATTTTTATATTCGTGTTAGTTTTCAATTGGTTATATCTTTCAATGTGAATCTCAAAAAAATATACAATATAAATCTTATTTAATAGATTTTAATTTATTTTATAATACAAAATTGTCAAAATTATGAAAAATATTATCGATTAAAAGATATAGACAATAGACACAAAAGAGACAAAATGAATAATGAACAATAAAAATGAAACGGAGAAAGTACAAGCGTACGTGAATGGGGAACATGAAAGTGCATATTGGACGGTCGAGAGATTCACTCTATCAAGACTCTTCCTAAAGTCCATTAGCCCAGTGAGATGATGTTTCCTTACCTTTATAGTTTCTAGCCTTTGTTGTCTCCTGGGGGGTGCTTCAAAAACAGAGAGAATTCTAAGCCTTTGACCCGCCCGGGCCGCCCCAAAGGGGTCAATAATTTGGTGAGTTTGCTTTTACATGGAAACGAAGACCCTCGAGAACAGGTATTGGACTGGCAGAAATATTGAATGTTTCAAATTCATTTATCTATGGAGATATAGATAGTTTCTTCCTCTTGTGCTCCCTGGGTGGGATGAGAAATTCGAATTAACCTGTCCTCTAGAATGATTGATGAGGGGGACAAGCAGTATTGCTACCCTCGAAATGAATTTGGCTAGCAAGCTAGAATATGCATGTCGCTTCTCTGAGCACACGATAGAGTTTATCTGATCCGTAAAACGATGACTAAAAAATAATATGCATTTTTTTCAAGAAAAAAATTCAAACGTTTTTCATAAACTAAAAGAACTTAGTGAAATCTAATAAATTGTTATTTTTTTTCTGAAATTTCCTTGCAAAAGAATTTTATTATTTTTAAGTTCTTGTTTTGCAGACTGGACAAATTTTATGGGACAGAGGGAGTATTTGATTCTTACCATAAATTTTTGGGTGCAAATAAGGTAGAGTCCACGGGGTACCCAGCCCCATCCGAGCCATCCATCTGAGCTTTGGACGGCCCAGTTCCAAGCAGAGAAAAAGAGGAGAGAGAGAGTGATTGGCTGAGTAGGAGAGAGAGTGCTTAGGTCTGGGCCGTCCAAAATATAGATGAACGGCTTGGATGGGTGCTGAATACTGCCACCCAATCTACACCCAAAAATTTCTCGATTCTTACTAATTTACAATTGATTTGGTCTTTTGAACTTGCCCAAAAATTAAATGAGACGCATGGGCAAGGCACAGAAGTGTAATATTTCCTCTTTGCTTCATGTGCACGAAAACGTTTTGCCCCAAAAATTCACATCTTGGCAAAAATCCACATCCAGTTCCCATAACAATATACGTATATTCACTGATTCACAAAAAAGCCCGCTTTACCATTCCTCCCCTCTTGAAAATACGTTTTCTTGGCTAGCAAATCTCTTTTTGAGACTGCCATAGGATACATGAATTTTTCGCTCAGCAGAAGGTGCATCAGGCCATGCCTGGGCTGGGAATGAAAGGTATCAATCGCCTCGTTCTTTCACATTTTGTATCAGTTAGATGATTAGTTTGGCTTTGTCTAAATTATCTGTAATGAATTTTGTTGTGTAAGTGCTGTTGGGCTTTATCAATGCAATACCTCTCACTTTTGTTATAAAAAAAAATAAAATTTGTTAACCATTAGAATTATATCACATAGCATTCCATATATTCAAGATCTTTCTAATTTATTACATATTCAATAATTTCCTTTCAAAATTAATTAAATGAAGAGCGCCGACACTGCTTTATAATTTTCCTCTCATTTATCCTGTATCTCAAAAATTCAAATCTGCAGAGATCTCTACGGTGTATGGAAGGGTCAAGAATGTGGTGATAAACACATAAACATGCTGTTCAAAAAAATAAAAACACACACACACACACACACACATAAACATGAAAATATCACAAGCGAATGTACTAACCTGTGAGATAGAGAGGAGTGTAAGGAAAATGTCTTAAGACCAATATTCCTCCCCCCATGAAAATACGTACAACCAGATCGTTTATTAGCCACAAGATTCAACCCAAATGCTCACAAGTTTTTCTTATCCGATAGTCGTGATCACCGAAAGGATTTGAATGAGTTACGAACTGAATTGCCCAAAACTATAAAAAAAAAAAATAGTATATAAGATTATTCTAAGACACTTGCTCTCATTATATTGATTTGGGATATAATCTCTAGACCTCTCGTACTCTCTTCTCTTCCTCTATATTTCACGTTTTCCACCTTGCCACAAACCCCAATATATAGAGGTAATTTTATTAATTCTCCTTAATGGTAATAATATCAAAGGAATAATAAATCCACGATTCACTTTTTGTTTACAGATATGGTTGTAGTATATACTCAATTAATGATATTGATGATAACAATTTCATTTTTATTAAAAAGTTTCAACAATTCCCCACTTTCAATAAAAATAAAATATTTTTCTTTATTGGAGTTGAAAGTTACATAGTGGGAGCCTTGTTGATAAGGACATACTACAGGGTTCAACATGCAATTAAACCACCAAAACTTTTAACAGTGGTTCCAGTACATTCTCCACCACTTTTCCAACAATACCCCCTCATTTAAACACAAGCGGCTGAAAAAATAAATCCATTTCACTCGATCATTTCCAGAAGAGAAAGAGAGAACTTACGAGACAGAGAGAGAGGGAGAGACAAAAATCCCCCTTCGCCACCTTCGTTTTCCTTCATCACCGCCTTCGTTTGGTTTCGTCGCCGCCTTCGTTTGGTTTCGTCATCGTCGTTATCATCTACCTCGTCATTTTCAAACGGAACTGGTAAGTAAATATTACACATTCTTGTCTTCGTTAAGGTTTTCTAGTGCTCATCATTGATTAGACTTTGTATTTCGTTTCTACTGCTCTTAGGGTTTGGTAAGCATCTTGGAGTCCAGTTAAAGTCTGTTGGTTCTTATTATGGTTGCATTAGGGTTTGTAGATCGTTGATTAGGATTTTAGTTATCTGCGTACGTTAGTGCTCTGGATTCTTGGTTGTTAAATAAATGTGGTTATCTTCCTATTGTATAAGAGATAGTCTAGATTTGTGTATTTAACAAATATGATTATCAGTCAATATGTGTATTAAATGATTTGGTTAATTGTGACTGTGTACAACTTCAATAGATAACCATAACTGTGACTGTGTTCTCCGTCACAGTGTTTGCCTTCATTGCCATCGTCATCAACTTTCTCGTCGTTATCAAACGGGATAGGCAACTTCAATAGATAATCATAACTGTGACTGTGTTCTCCGTCACAGTGTTTGCCTTCATTGCCATCTTCATCAACTTTCTCGTCGTTATCAAACGGAATAGGCAACTTCAATAGATAACCATAACTGTGACTATGTTCTCCGTTGCTTAGGGTTTTGTTAGCATTTTGCATTACATTTGGAGTGTATTCGTACCGATTAAGGCTATTGTAGTCTATTGGTTAGGGTTTCGTGTTTTTGTTCTCTCATATTCTGTGCAAAATAAATGCTCTGAATTTTATTTGTGTTAAAGATATGGTATTCTGATTTTGCTTGCTTAGTATTGTACTCTATTTTTAACAGTTATGGTTATCTGTTGGGAAAGAGTTTAGGTTCTTTTTGTAGTCTATTTGCTTACTTCATATTTGTACTATGTTTTTAACAGTTATGGTTATCTCCTTATATGTGTAGGACATGACAAAACGCAAAGGTAAAGAATTGATGGAAATATGTGAAGTTCGGCCATTAAAAATTATTTTGCCTTCACAAAAGATGAGAATGAAACAGTCACCAAGAAAAAGAACAATAGAACCAAGTCCAATAAATCTGGAACAAAAGAAGGCTTCCTCTCCCCCTCAAAAGCAGACAACTCCAATGAAACCATCTGCTGAAAATGTCCGGAGTCCAAGAAAGAGGACAAGATCAAATCAAGAACATATGGATGAGCAGCATCCAACAAAAAGAACAAGATCTGCCACACAAGATGCGAGAAGTCCTCAGAAGAAGAAAACCAAAACACCTATTAAAGTGCAAGAAGAGGGAAAAGAGGAGGATAAAGACAGAGAAGATGAAGAAGAAGATGATACGGAAGAACAACAACAACAACAAAAGATCAATAAACAAACAAAAGCTGCCCATCCTAAATCCAGGTATGGTTGTGAGTCAATCTATCACAATATATGCGTTACAAGAGCAACAAGCTACCTATATGTGGTTATATATGATAAGCTGCCTATATATGTGTTGGAAGAGGGACAATCTAAAAATTTGAACTTATCCAGGTCTCAAACTCAGAAATCAAAGTTAAAGCAAGTTGAACAGAAAAAGAAGATGGAGAAAGTGAAAGTGGTGAAATCAAGAAAAACAAAGGAAGAAGTGAAGAAACCGGAGAGAATAAGTTCAAGAATAGGAACCGTGAAAAAGAACAATAAGAAAATTCAAAAAAAACAGAAAGAAGAAGTGGAAGAAGAGGAAGAAGATGAAGAAGTGGAAGAAGAGGAAGAAGTGGAAGAAGTTGAGGAAGAGGAGGAAGAAGAGGGGTCAGAAGAAGAAGAGGGGACAGAAGAAGAAGAAGAAGAAGAAGAAGAAGAAGAAGAAGAAGAAGAAGGGGTGCCAGAAGAAGGGGGGCCAAAAAAAGAAGAGGAGTCATCATCATCATCTTCATCAGAAGAAGATGAAGATGAAGATGATGATGAAGATGAAAAGGATCAAAAAGAGCTGCAGAAAAAGGCTGCCCGCTCTAAATTCAGGTATGATTATCAGTCAATCTGCGTACTAAATAATTTGCTTAACTGTGGTTAATTTTGAATTCTGGACTGTGTTGTATGCCAACAATATCAATAGATGACCATAACTATCGAATGATGTTTTCTGAATGTTGATAAGAACACACAGATAGGGTTAACTTTGAATTATAGACTAATGAATTATGTTCTCTGAATGTTGATAAGAACACACAGATGGGGTTAACTTTGAATTCTAGACTGTGTTGTATGCCAACAATTTCAATAGATGACCATAACTATCGAATTATGTTCTCTGAATTTTGATAAGAACACACAAATGGGGTTAATTTTGAATTATAGACTGTGTTATATGCCAACAACTTCAATAGATGACCATAACTGTCGAACTTTGCCAACAACTTCAATTGTAATCATTTATTTGATCCTATATGAATGCATACATATATGGACCAATAGTCTGAAAACTGAAACTCATGCAGGAAGCCTATTGAGAACAAGGGGGAAAAAAAGAAGACTCGTACAAAAAAAAAATGTAAAGAAAGAAAAGAAAGCTGTGAAGAAGGAAGTGGAGAAATTTCAGTATAGGTAATATAATCCTTTCTTTTTTGCATACTTGAATTACTTGTTAGATAAGTTTTTCTATGTTTAAATGTTTTAAATTATATGTTATTTTGTTCAAATTTTGTGCAGGTCCAGCATGGTGTCTTTTGCTAAGCTTCTTAAAGATATAAAGTTCACAGAAACCCAAAAAAAACAGATACGAAAATCACCTTTTAGTACTCTTATCTTGGCTGTAGCTGATGCACAATGGGATGACTCATATTTTAAGAAAAGTGATCATGATGCTTTGAAGCTGGTAGAACAATATGAAGGACAACAAGGGAGGTTCAAGTTAGGAGCCAAATTAGTAAAGATAACGGCTAGAGAGTTTAGCCTTATATTTGGAATCAAATCTGGGCCCAATAGAATTGAACTATCAAAAAAACCCAGGATGCCAGAAATACCATTTGCCCATGAAATTAGTGTGAAAAGGATAATGACAAATATTAGTCTGAGAGAATTCTTCAATACAAAAGTTATGGCCGGAGAAAGTGAAGAAGATGCGAAGGATGTAGCACGTGTGCTAACCCTCTATCTCATTTCGACGGTGTTTTTGCCAAGCACAGCATCGAGAATCAGTTGGAGTTACTTTCCGTTTATTGAAGACTTGGAGAAGTGCAGCTCCTATGCATGGTCAACGTTTTTTTACGGAAGAGCTGATTAAGAAGTTGAATACCAATTGTACAACACCAACTGTTGCAGGTGGATGCATCGTGGGTCTCTTGGTAAAAATCTCAACTATTTTCTGATTTAAATTTTTTTCTATTTTATATCGTAAACGAATTTGTATTTTCATTGAATACAGTACTGGTTGTGTGAACATACGACGTTAATACACCAAGCAAAGCCAGATAATATGCCAAGATTCATGAAGTGGAGGCTTTCTGACTTGACTGAAGCATTGGTGACACACCCGTTGTGTTCTCTTGATGCAGAAAAGGTAAAATATAATTTATTGAATTCTGGATTGTGTGTTATACCAACATCAATGCATAATCATAACTGTAAAAGTTTATACTCTCTATCTTGCTGTGAATTTCTGAAATGTTTGCTATGCCAACAATATCAATAGTTATGGTTATCTATTCTTTTGGAAAATTTCAATACAATGTCCTTAATTTCAATGTAGATGACGGAAACGGAATTTTGAACACAGATTGATGTGGTTAACTGCCAAAAATTTTGGTGGCGGAATTTTGATCTATTAGGAAGTAAAATTAGTCGTTGTACAGGTTTTTTTGGTGTCTGATGCTAAACTGTTAATTTGTTGGGAAGTAAAACATTGGAATTTACCGTACATGTTTCTTGGAGTATAATGACGCATGATTTGTTGGTTTATGGAATTATAATAACTGTGGAATTCTGGACAGTATGACAACAACATCAGTAGATGACCACAACTGTCAAAAATTGTTCTCTAAATCTCGATAAGAACACAGATAGATGTGGTTAACTGCAAAAAATTCTGGGCTGTGTTGTATGACAACAACATCAGTAGATGACTATAACTGTCAAAAATTGTTCTCTGAATCTCGATACAGATAGATGTGGTTAACTGTCAAAAATTCTGGGTTGTGTTGTATGACAACAGCATCAGTAGATAACCATAACTGTCAAAAATTGTTCTCTGAATCTAGATAAGAACACAGATAGATGTGGTTAACTGCCAAAAATTCTAAGCTGTGTTGTATGACAGTAACATCAGTAGATGACCATAACTGTCAAAAATTATTCTCTGAATTTCAATGCAATGTCCTTAATTTCAATATAGGTGGCAGAATCGGAGTTGGGACCGAATGATGAAGTGCAAGAGTTTGTTGGACTTGTCGATGGTGATGAGGAGGAGAAGGACACAAATAAAGCTACGAAGACTGAGGATGTGGCGCATAACAGAGAGCAAAACCGAATAAAAATCCTTGAAGACGAAATCAAGAGATTGAGAGAGGAAAATGAGCAAAAGGAGAAAACTATTTGTGAGCTTAAAAAAAGGATTTTGGAGCTTGAACATGAAACTATTCCTGACCTTAGTTTTGAAGTAGAAACCTCTCATTTTGAGAAGAATTTCATGGCAAACGAAGTTAAGGATAAGGAAGTTGAGATTTGTGGAATACTCGTGGAAAATGAAATAATGGCTGACAAGCTTGAAATGGCCGAGGAAAATTTGGATGACATGGCAGCACATTGTCTTACCCAACAAGTCAAGGAGGGAAAAGAAGTAAAGCTCCCTGATGAACAAAGGAAAGAACAAGACAAGGAGATCTTTCCCAACGAAGGTGCCACCCTCTTTGACGAAATGGTCCCTGATGTAGAAGTCGACAAGACAATAAATGAAACAGTACTTGATATTCTACATGATCAAGGCAAACCCAAAAAGAAAATCGGAAAGACCCCATCATCTATGACAAATAGGGTCAAAGGAGTTTACTCAAGAGTGGAGAAGAGGGACTCAAGTTATATCTATCCTGAGGATGAGAAGAAGAAGAATGACACTGAAGTTTGGAAGGCTGAAAATACAAAGTTTGGTCGTTTCCTGTCAGAAAAGGACATGAATTTATTGAAACGCTTCCATCAATTATATCAAGGACATGAGATGTAAGTAAAAACTCTAACTCTGGTATTCCAACATCAGTAGATAACAATATTTTTTTTGCTTTTCACAGACACAATGAACCTGTTTGGCAAAACAACAAAACCGAAGAAACTGTGACTCTAAAATCAATAATCAAGCTCTTGCAAGAAGGAGATATGGGAAATGAGGTAAAGAAAATTTGTATTATCATGTGCCAAAATATACTTTTTGTTGACCTTAATATATAACATGAAAATTTAAATTATGCAGGTGATTGATGGGTATACTGACACTCTGAAAACACAGCAGGAACAAAAAGGCCAAGATCGTGGAAATGTTGCGTACATCACATCCACTTGCTGGTAATTATTTCTCATTTTCCCACAGAACATCAGTAGATGACCATAACTGTCAAAAATTGTTCTCTGAATCTAGATAAGAACACAGATAGATGTGGTTAACTGCCAAAAATTCTGGGCTGTGTTGTATGACAACAACATCAGTAGATGACCATAACTGTCAAAAATTGTTCTCTGAATCTCGATAAGAACACATATAGATGTGGTTAACTGTCAAAAATTGTCTCATTTTCCCACAGAAGTTATGTATTTTTGATGCGTAATAACTAAATATTTTCAACAGACACTGATCACATCGGCAAATGAGTCACTCAAACGTCACTTTCATAAGAAGATTGCAGAATTGCAAGAGGAAGCACAACAAAAGGGCAACGATTACTATAGATTAATTGTGTTCCCGATCAACTCTTTTGGAAACAAGACTTCCAAAAATACCAGCCCATACCATTGGACAGTAGTCATTTATGATGTTGAAGCAGAGGAATGGAGACATTACAACTCCTTTCGATCAAGAAGAAAAGTTGATCCTTACCTTCAAGATGCCATCACAGTGGTACGAAGTCTTGCACTTTATTCTATTTCACATAATGCATGTTTGAAAAGATAACAGACTGAAAAACATTATTTGTTTTGGAAACATAGAAAAACTGCGTTGAACAGTGCATGAAGGAGTTGGAATTAAAGAAGAATGACCTTCCGCAGTTCGAGCTCCTATCACAAGCACGACCCATCTTTAAAATTGGTGCTCCGATAAAATCAGTGGATGAAACCCCACAGCAGAATGAATCATCGTAAGCTTCCAGCAAAGTTGCTTTATCTTAAGCTCTGATCGTCATTCTTTCCTCTCTAACTTATTTTCACTTGAATATGTGTAGTGTTGATTGTGGCATATTTGTGTGTTACATCATTAAGCGATTGGCAGAGAAAAGGGAGATACCACAAACACTACAACCACGTGATGTTGCAGAATTCAGAGTACATATGGTTCACAAATTTCTGAATGATGACCAAAGAACATGGACAGAAGATCTGTGGAAGGACAAACAACTGGCTAATAAGATGGAACAATAGACAAAATCCTGTAAATGATAGTATTTTGTCTAACAAGAGAGAATAGTACAAATACTTGTGTTTTGTCTTGTTTTATGTAATTGATCAGCTCCAAACAATTGGAATTTACTGTACATGTTTCTTGGTGTCTGATGCAAAAATATTGATCTGTTGGGAAGTAAAATTAGTCGTTGTACAGGTTTTTTTGGTGTCCGATGCTAAACTGTTGATTTGTTGGGAAGTAAAACATTGGAATTTACTGTACATGTTTCTTGGTGTCTAATGCAAAATTGTTGATCTTTTGGGAATTTACTGTACATGTTTCTTGGAGTATAATGACGCATGATTTGTTGGTTTACGGAATTACAATAACTGTGGAATTCTGGACAGTATGACAATAACATCAGTAGATAACCATAACTCTCAAAAATTGTTATCTGAATCTTGATAAGAACACAGATAGATATGGTTAACTACGGAATTCTGGGCTGTGTTGTATGACAACAACATCAATAGATGAGCATAACTGTCAAAAATTGTTCTCTGAATCTCGATAAGAACACAGATAGATGTGGTTAACTGTCAAAAATTCTGGGCTGTGTTGTATGACAACATCAGTAGATGACCATAACTGTCAAAAATTATCTCTAAATCTCAATAAGAACACAGATTGATGTGGTTAACTGCCAAAAATTCTGGGTTGTGTTGTATGACAACATCAGTAGATGTCCGTAACTGTCAAAAATTAAAAGACATAACAGTATCTCAAACAATAAATTTCACAAAGTAGATTGACAGATAAAGCTTTTTTGTTTTATTTGATCCAAGTGACCGATAAAGCTATCTCATACAAAACATTCTTTATGAACCCTAAACCCATAAACCGTAAACCCTAAACATGCTATGTAAAAACCAAAAAAAGAGAGAGATAACAGTATCTCAAACAACATTCAATGTCCAATGAATATGAATCAACAATAGAACACAATGAATCAATCGCAAGCTTCCTTACATCTTTTCCTATTATGATTTCCTAACTTCTTGCACCTGCCACACCTTATTTGCCTCACCTTCTCACCCCTTGACCGGATTCTTGCAACCTTGGGTCTCCCACGTGGCCTCCTTGTCTTAGGAGGAAGAATAAGAGGAAGAATAAGAGCAGAATTTTCAGACACTTGTGCAGCTCCAAGAGTAGAAATAGGAACAGGATGTATAGGACAATCGTAGGAGAGTCGGAAAGCATCAGCAGTGTATAATGGATCAATATGATTAGATACATCTATGCCATTCTTCTGAAGAGCTGTGAATGCATGCACACAAGGAAAACCATAGAGCTGCCAACGACAACATGTGCACGTCTTGTTTCTTATGTCAACCACAACAGCTGGTAATGAAGACACTTCAAAAACCTCATCACTTGATCCAAACACAGTCCATGACCGTCCTTTATTAAAGAACTCTCTCAATTTCGCATCATATTCAGGACACAAAACACTGTTCAACTTTCTTGATAACTGTTTCCTTTCACACATTTGAGTCATGATTTGAACACTGATCGTATCAACACATTTAAGGACTGACAACTTACGAGCTTCAAGAATCCAGTTGTTGAAAGACTCCACAGCATTTGAGGTCATTTCCCCATATCGTTTACCTGGGAAATATGCATTCGCCCAATTATACAACGGAATGGAAGCAACAAACTCCTTAGCTCGGTCTCCACCAACCTCAAACAATTCGTTTACACAGTTTTCAAAATCTAATATTGTTGGTGCAAGAGCACAATCATTGAAGAGACTCACTACTCGTTCCCGAAAACCATTAGGTGCTCTTCCAGACATCCTATCCCTCAAGTTATTCTTCAAATGCTGTAGACAATAAGAATGATATCCATTTGAGAAAACCTCTGGCACATGCTTCACAAGACCAGTATGGCGATCCGTTATAAAAGTAAGTTCACGAGCTGACAGAATAGATCTCAACTTCAACAAAAACCAAAGCCAATTATCGTCGGTCTCAGAATCAACAACACCATAAGCAACCGGAAACAATCCTAAACCACAAAAACCAACAGATAACAATATCTCAGCAATAACAGTCTCTGTATCTACCAGAACAAAGTAAGAGATAATGGTATCTCAATAAAAACGGTCTCTAGCTACCAGAATAGAGCAAGAGATAACGGTATCTTAAAAATAATAGTCTCTGTATCTACCAAAATAAAGCAATAGATTATGCTATCTCAGCCAATAATCACAAAACTAGAAAGAGATAACAATATCTCAGCCAATACAGTTCACAAATAAAAGAGAGATAACTTTATCTCAGAATAAACATTCTCCGAATTTGAAAAAAAAAGAAAAAAAACTGACCGTTATCAGCATCCTTCCCAACGGCTGCGAGTAAAGTTCCCTTATATCTCCCCGTCAAAAAAGTACCATCAAGACACAAAAAAGGTCGACAAGAGTTGAATCCTTTGATGCATGCATCGAATGCCACAAATAACCTTCGAAACCGATTATCTTCACAACATTCAACGTCCACAACACTACCAAGGGTTTTTCTCCTTCGCTACCTCCGCATACAATCGAAGTTTGTTAAATGACAATGCATAATCACCTTGAGTATCATTGTTCGCCATCTCAACACCTAACCACGCATGGTGATAACCGATTGTAGTACCGTATCGTTGCCTGAAGAATCTAACAGCATCTATAGGCTTATATGACGCCTTTGAACGAACTTCATCAAGAACTTCTTCCGCAACAAGCTTTAAAGACATCCGAGAATTTTTTGAATTACAAATTGTAGCTCCACATCTGTATTCTTTTTCAAGCTCCTTAATGCAAAAAAAAAGATTTGATTTGTCTAGCATTGCATGAACAAACCATTTACACCCATCTGCCTTAAAAGCACACTCAGCTGTCACTCTTGATTGGTCATTCTTCAAATACTTGAACCTAAATCCAACTTCAATTGCATACTTACACAAAGATAACCTAAAATGCTTAACACCACCTCTAAATTCTTGACCAACATGACTAATCAAATACGCCCAATCAGCAGAAAGTCTTTTTGTCTCATGATGAGGACAAAATTTTTCAAGAGGATCCTCAACAATTTCAGAATGCGAACTATTAGTTACTCCACCATTTTCATTGCTACGACTGCTTTCACTTATTTCAAAACGGCTACTAACTCTACAATTACCGTCTTCAACAGATACCTCAACACAACGAGCACCATATGCAGCAGCTAAATCCATCATATTACGAAAATCATCATCATCGTCAAGGAGTTTATTAAGATGATCACAAACAGAATACAATAACCTCATTGATACCAAACCATTCCACTTGTTAGAAATACTTCCAATAAGATCCTCAAATTAATAACCTTCTGTCACCTTAACAACAAGACTGTAGGATCCATATTTGCACAATAGAAGAATAGAAGAATCCATTTCAACTTCAAAAAACAGTCCAGTCTGCAAACAGATAACATTATATCAGAATAAACAAAGCATATACACATATCTAAAAAAAGTAGTCTATCTACGAGAACAAAGCAATAGATAATGTCATCTTAACAAAAACAGTCTCAGTATCTACCAGAACAAAGAAATAGATATAATGCTATCTCAGTCAATAAACAAAAATAGAAAGAGATAACAGTATCTCAGCAAATTCAGTTCACAGTGATACACATATCTCAGCAACAATAATTTCTATATCTACCAGAATAAAGCAATAGATAATGTTATCTCAACAAAAAATAATCTTAGTATTTACCATAATAAAGCAATAGATAACGTTATCTCAGCAAATAAACTCTATAAACACAAAAATAGAAGAACACAGTAAAAATCAAAACAAATACTGAGACAGAGAAGAAC
>BPLS01021731.1:0-10520 GCA_019656275.1 Rhododendron kiyosumense | reverse complement strand
CAAACAAAATGACCGGGAAGGGCTTCATCCGAACAGTTCAAAAAAAAATGTTCAAATCAAGCCCTTTCCGGTCAATTTTTTTGCCGATTTCTCACGGGTACCCTTAAAATCACATTTTGAACACATTGAGTGGCTCGGATCATCAAAATTCGATCGGGAAAGGGGAGTCCCCGTTTTAAAAGGTCCTCATTTGAAACTTTCCCCATATATGTGTGTGTGTGTATAATGTGTCCCCCAACGTGTCATGTCCCCCATTTTCTGAAAATTTGCGTGTTGGGGTGGTGTCGTGTCCGTGCTACATTAAGGATTAGGGGGATAACGTGCCCCCCCTACTTTTTCTAGGTTTGCAGTCATACCCCCATTGATCAATATCTTTCCATTTATACCCTTAATAATTACGTTAGAAACCACCACAAATTATGTAAGGTCTCCTAGTATTTTAAGATTATGAAACCTGCCATTGTTATAAGCTACGAAATCAATGAAAATCCAGCCCTGTTCTCTCTAAGGCTCTATTTGGATGCATAAAAAAGTTAGCGTGTTTTGGTAATCTATTTCATACCCAATTAAATGTTTTGTTTTGTTCATTTTTTATCATACATTTTGGTCAAAAAAATTAATTGTTTCATTTGTTTTGACAACAAGAATGATATAGTAAAAACTATAGACCAAATCAAAAAAACGTACACAAACGACAAATATAAAAATTTGGTGATGCTTCTATTCCCATCTTAGGTGCCCCTCTAACTTAAGTTCTGGATCCGCCATTGACAATGTCCACTCCACTCCAAAAGGATAAGAAGTGGAAATTGAAATGGAGAAGGTTGTTTGAATACACTTTTCTCCAGAGCACTTTATTCATTTTTTGCTAGGAAAAAAAGGTAGGAGGGGGCAACCATTGCATGGTAACCCTCCTTTGGCATGACCAAAGGAGCCTTTACGTGTTGGGCCTGTTGGTGAACCGGATAAGAGGGGCCTAGACGGGCACAGCAACGTGGGGGGCCACATTCAGGGGATCCACAGGCTCTCCATCGGTGCATGTAATGGAAGTGCATAGAAGGTTGGCATTGTAATTGGACGGTAACTGTAGGGTGTTCATTACAATTGAAATTAAGGGACCAGAGTGGCATTTGGAGTAAACTGCAGGTTTCTGAAGGGTATTGAACCCGAATAATAGTTTGTTAGAATCGTATATACATAACTGGATTTATGCAGTAAGTTTTAGTACTTAGTTGTAAGGAAAATATTGCAAATGAATAGCTTTTCTGAACTCTCGTTGTGATGCCATTACTTTATATCTTATTTCATTTTCATTTCTTGTTAGTTGTTATCGGTTGCGAGTATGCTCTTGGTTTTGGTTTCTGTTCTTTTCTTCTTTCTTATTACACCATAAACAATTTACTTTTGATTAAACATTTGTTTTTCTTGTGTTTGTCATGCATGCAATAGGGATAGTTAAACATTCTAGGATGTAAGTATTCTTTGTTGTTTCTGAGGTGTTCAGCAAATTATCGCTGTAATGCTGCTAATGTTATTGAGGGGGAATTTTTTTGATCCTTTCACAAGTGAAGTGGGCTTAAGGTTACTATTACTTCCTCTTTATTTTTCCATTTATCCTGGTAAAGTGTCATAAATTGCAGTTAAGGGTCAAATGGTATTAGACTTATATTGAGCAAAGTTGAATGGGGGTAGCCTCAGTTCCTATTATGGAGAGTGAGTAGGCTGGTAGGTAGAATTTGATGGGAAGTATGGTGGGCATTGAACTGGCGATGGGCCTATGAAGATGAAGGTGAAAAAATGAAGGAATGAGAGAGAGAGTCCAAATACAAGCTTGTGTTCGCTTGTACGTGGGTTTCTGCTGATATTTGCAGTCCTTATTTCCGTATGTAGGTGTGGCCTTGAAGTTGTAGCATCTAATTGCTTTGTTACATGGATCCTTCATTTTGGCTCAAGTATCCGTGTCGATGTATCTGACACCCGTATCCTTTTGGACACTCGGATCCCCTACTTGTTAAGATACTTACAGAAAAGGGATATCATATTAGCTAGAAAAGCGATAATTCAAGTATTTCACATAGACAGGAAATAGGAAAATAGGAAAAACATAATTTTCTTAACCCTTTCTTGGTTAAATACATTTGTAAACATAGTATACGGTAAATAATCTGAGATATTTAATACAAATAAGAGTTCAAGATGTGTTCCCATACCCGTACCCAAGTTGGGGACACATATCCTAAGATTTAAGTTTAGGAAGGTATGATGCTTGGACTTGCACCCGCACCCGATACTTGCACCCGAGTCCATGTAACATAGTGTACTCGTTAACCTTGTATTCTTAGTGCCGATTGTAGAAGTTAGATCATGTTATTGTTCGTTTGGATTTGTTTAATGGCATCAACAATTAGCATAAATGAAGAGAGAGCTTACGACACCAAGGTATTATGTAGTTTTTTTTAATTTTTTAAAGGAGCATTATGTAGGTGATTAGCCTATATATATAGCGTTATTTTGAACCTGAATTTTATGGATTGGTACTGCGGAAGATTGTCTGTTAATGATGTTTGTGGATGTTCTTATATGGTGTTTTATTCACCTGAAGAAGCAATTGGTGATAACTGATGGTTCCAAATTAGTATATGAACATAGATCATTTCAGATTGACACGATGCTGCTGCTTCGGATCTTCATATCCTGGATGTTTCAGAATGTCGTTCGCCTAGATCAACTTTTGTCATTTATAGCCAAAAGAGGTAGTATGCATTATGAATCTTATCTAGACTACATTTCGCAGAGGGAAACAAGTTTGGTAGTGTATTTCCCCTTTTTTTTCTAGCTATAAATCCATTTTCTCTAGTTTTTTATTTTTTTGAACGGCATCCATTTTACGGCATCCATTTTCTCTAGTTGAGATCTGCTTTCATGTCATTGAATGAAACTAATTATGAGTTGGGCAAGCCTTGTGCTCTCCCTCTATTTTCCCAGCTAACGAGGATATTCAACTTTTTTATCTGAAGTGAGGACAGTCTTCTTTGATTTGGCTCAAGGAGAGAAGAGGCTCAACTGTGTAGGAGACTCGACTCGAAAACCATCTACTCCTGGTGACTGGATACATACTCGCGGGGTACTTCCTATCAGAGAAACTACGACTGATCATCTTCATCAAGAGGGAAGACTGCTACCTCCCATGCTCAGCGACTTACCTCCTCCTGGGGGTACAACAACTATTACTGGGATGTCGTATGTGGTTCTACTACCACCTGATTGGCTCCATTTATGGTGGAAGATGTGTAAAGTGTTAGTGGGCACCTTTTTTTGGGAGATTCGGACACCATTTGTCCTAGGACCACCCAGATAAGTGGTTGAATGGGCTAGCCCTAAGGTGAAGCACATTCTGCTGGCTGACCCGAGTTTGGTTCGAGTCCCCAACTCCTTCCTCGGTGGTAATGATCCACCGTTTATTTATATGTTCTTAAAAGTTGGAATTTTTTCCCGTAGGAATTGGGCCCGCCCGGAGCTTGCCAGTATTATTTTGTGTTTGTTTGATCAAAGGAACTTGCCAGTACTCATTAGGCTTTCTAGAGTCTCCACTCGAGTTGTTAAGATGAAACATTGCCATGATACTGGGTAGGCCTGTCCAGAAATCCGATCCGACCGAAGACCCGACCCGACCCGACCCGAAAATTGACCACGGGCGGTTTCTGATTTACTCTGTCGGTCGGGTTCGGGTTGACCTGGTCGGATTTTTAACTCTGTCGGTCGGGTTTCGGGTGCCCATATAATGTTTCGGGTTAACCCGACCCGACCGAAAATATACATATAAAAGGAAAAAAAAAACCCTACACTCCTTTCATTTCATTTCCCGCAGGCGCAGCCCTCCCCCTCTCCAGATCTGCTCTCGCCTCTCGCCCACCCTCACCAGTACCCACCACCTCCGTCCTCCGTCCATGCCCTCCGACGTCAAACCAACGGCGAGCCCCACGTTTCTCGACTCCCCGTTGTCTGTCAAGTCTTAATCGATCACCAAGGGCGAGGAGGAACCGAGGAAGAACTGACGAAGGCAAGAACCCGAAATCGACACTGAGCACTGATACAACAGTGGTACGTCTCTCTCTCTCTCTCTCTCTCTCTCTCTCTGTGTGAATTTCTCGACGACTGTTAGTCAACTTCGTCTGTTACAGTGATAGGGTTTTACGAAAAAAAATTCTCTGTGATTTTCCCCCTTTTTGGCTGATGAATTGATGGAGTATTGGAATCGATCAATTAACCCCCCTTGTTTAATTTTCTCCCCCTTTTTGGCTGTAGATCAGTGAGTTTTGGGCTAGTTTTTTTCTGAGTGATATTACTGTGGTGTAGCTAATTTTTTGATTGACTATGACTGATAAAGGCGTAAAAAAAAAAAAAAAATTAACAAGGACCTGGGTATTGTGTTTTGACTGTTTTCCTGAAGGCCAATGGATCTTACGGCCTTACGGGTGCCTGGAGTTGTCTTATTTAAGTTTGCCCATCTGATTTAACATGTTAACTATACAGTGTACATCACCATTGAGCTACCAGATGCCAAAGATGTGAAGTTTTATGATTTGATTTCGATTTTCGACTGGTGTAGGCTGTGTAGCACTTAATTTCCCCCCTCCCCCTTCTTTTGATTTTCGACTGATAAAGGTTGATTTTCGACTGATAAAGGCGTAAAGCAAAAAAAAAAAAAAAACAGTTTGTGCTTCTATGTTTAACTGGTGCAGCACTAAAGTTAATTTTATGATTCTATTTCGACTGGTAAAGCAAAAGAAAACGGTAAAGCTAATTTTTTTCTATTATTTCGATTGGTTTAGTACAATATCTATATGCATTGCAGTGTATTGATCTTGATTACACTTGCTTGTAGGTGATGGATTCAAGCAATTTTGATTTCACGCTTTGTGGGGAACCTGAGGATGATGTTGTAGATGTTGAAGAAGTTGAACTTGGAGGTAATTCTAATCCTCCTGTGTCTACGAATGCCGATGTTATTGATGTTCAAGATGATACAATAGTTGAAGTTGGACAAAATACTGAAAATAGACTGAAAAGGAAGGTTCCACCACAGGCGCCTAAACCTAAAAAAGAGCCTGGAAAAAGATATAGATCTCCTTATTGGGATCACTTCAATGAGATTAAAGAGAATGAGGTAACCAAATGGGCTGAGTGTAAGTATTGCAATAAGCGATATGCGGCTGAAAGTAAAAAGCATGGCGTTAGTAATTTGAAAGCTCACATCCCCGCTTGCCCACTATATCCTAATAGAGACCAACATGGACAACAAAACCTTTCATTTCGACCCACAGATGTGGGCGGTGTCGACGTTGTGACTCATGTCTTTTCTTTTGACGATTGTAAGAGAGCTCTTGCCGAAATGGTCATCATTGATGAACTACCCTTTAGGTTTGTTGAGGGGATTGGGTTCAGAAGGTTTTGTAAGGTCATGCAACCTAAGTTCTCATCGGTTTCTCGTCAAACGATAACTAGAGAGGTTGGTGCAATTCATAAAAATGAGAGGGGAAAACTAAAAAAATTCTTGAAGGGTCGTAGGATTTGCCTCACAACTGATACATGGACATCAATTCAAAATCTGAACTACATGTGTCTCACCGCGCACTTCATTGATGATGATTGGAAGTTGCAAAAAAGAATCTTAAACTTTTGTCAAATTGAAGATCACAAGGGAGTTACCATAGGCAAGAAAATTGAGTCATTGTTGCTTGAGTGGAATGTTGATGGTATTTTTACTTTGACGGTAGATAATGCAAGTTCAAATGCCACGGCTATTGAGTACTTGAAAAGGAAAACAATGGTTTGGAAAAGGACTGTCTTGGAGCATGAGTATATACATATGCGATGTTGTGCACATATTTTGAATCTTATTGTTGTTGAGGGGTTGAAAGATACTAGTGAGTCTATTCTCCGTGTCCGTGATGTTGTGAGATATGTGAGATCTTCTCCACAAAGAATGGAGACTTTCAACAAGTGTGTGGAGAAGGAGAAAATTGAGTCGAAACAAACTGTGTGTCTTGATGTGTGTACTCGGTGGAATTCCACTTACTTAATGTTAGAAGTAGCCATCAAGTTTGAGAAGGCATTCCAAAGAATGGGGGAGGAAGATAGTAGTTTCATAAAATTTTTTGGCATAAAGGAAGGTGAGGAGGATTTTTCATTGGAGTTGGAGGGCCTAGGTGGGAGCCATAGGATTAGTGTCCCAACTCCAAGACAACCAACTGTCCCAAACAAGCTTGATTGGAAGAAGTGTGGGTTGTTTGTTAAATTCTTGAAACTTTTTTATGATGCAACTAAGAAATTTTCGGCTTCTTTATTTGTCACATCCAATATGTTCTTTCATGAGTTGTATGAGGTTCAAGTGAAGATAGATGAATTAATTGCCAACCGAGATCCTTATATGTCTTCAATGGCAATTGAAATGAAAAGAAAATTTGAGAGGTATTGGGGGATCAAGAGAAATTCAATCCCCTACTTTATGTGGCAGTGACAATGGATCCGCGGTTTAAGTTAAGATTTGTGAAGTTTTGCTATACAAAATCCAAAGGGAAGGCGGAGGGTGAGAAAATGGAGAAAAAAGTGAAGGATGTTTTGAACCAGTTGTATGATTCTTTTGCAAACGAGGGTAAAGTTAGACAAAATGTGTCTAGTGCAAGTCCAATGCCGAGAGTGGAGAATGAGGATTGTGATTCTCGCTTGAATTTAGCTATGGAATTTGACACTTACTTAGAGGAGGAGTATTCTAGCGTTTGTTCCTCGGAGGTAGACAAGTACTTGGGGGATTTGTGTGAACGTAGGGACAATCCAGATTTTGATATCTTGATGTGGTGGAAGAACAATTCCAACAAGTATCCAATCTTGTCAAAAATAGCGCGTGATGTATTAGCTGTGCCAGTGTCTACTGTTGCTTCTGAGTCGGCTTTTAGTACGGGTGGTCGCGTACTTGATCCATTTCGGAGTTCACTCTCACCGTCAATGGTCGAGACTCTTGTATGCACCCAAAATTGGCTTTTAAGCACGGTTCCAATCTCTCTTCGACAGGCTATGGATAAAGTTGAAGATTTTGAGCGAGGTAATTTAATTTCATTGATCTAGACCATCTGGTCTACAATTTAATTGATCTGATCTATTCAATCAAAACATTTTCTAGTATTGTATTGAATTAAATGTTTTTTTTTTTTTCAGAACTATTACAAACTGATGATGCAAGTTCTTAGGGATTGATGGGGCTTTGGACCTTGGTAAAAACATAACAGCAGATGTTATTTGATAATCTTTGAAGTTTTTACTTATAAAAAAAACATCTATGAAGTTTTTAATTGTCTTCTAATTTTTCTTTCTATGTAACAGGTTTGAACTTTGAACAGACATGGGAAATATGGGGTTGGGACTTGGGAGCAGCAGCAGCATGGAGTATTGGCTAATTTAAACTAGACTTATTTTAATCATTTTAGACTTGTTTTGGTTGTCGTCTGAACTTGTAATATGATGGTGGAAAACTGAAAATGTTTTGATGTATGGCTGCTAAAAAAACAGGTTTGTGTATGGCTGCTGATAAAACAGGGGAGTAGAGACTAGAGAGCTGGCTGCTCTCTGTTAATTTTTTGTTGTTGTTGTTTTGCTGTGTGGTGGTGGTGAAAAGTGGAAACTGGTAATGTGTGTGATTGCTTAGTGTTAACTGTTAACTGAGTTGATTGCTTAGTGTTAATGTGTGTGATTGCTGTGTGGTGGGGAGGGTTGGTTGCACTAGTGCCCTCTAGCCTCTGGGAGTCGGGACTGGAAAATTGGAAACAATTTCCAGCTGAAATGTTGAATTTTTTTTGGTTATGTGGTTGTCCTTTACTGCTTTTATGTTATATGGTTGTCAGGTTGTGTTTGGATTCTTTGGAATTTGACTGAGAAATGTGAAAACTGAAAAAGAGGGTTTGGAGCCTTGGATTGAGCTATGGGGCATGGCCCAAAACATTTATATTAATTTTTGGGCCATTTGGCCTGCTGAAAATAATGGAAAAATAGCCCAAAATAACTAAAGAAGTTAAAAAACAACTAGCCCAGAAAAATAAAACCGGCCCAAATAATGGCCCAAAAAACTGGCCCAATCCGCCAACCCGACCGAACCCGACCAACTCAATCCGACAACCGTTCGGTCGGAGCCCGACAAAGACCACGGTCGGGTTCGGGTGCTATTTATTGAACCCGACAACTGTCGGGTCGGGTCCAACACGACCCGAATCCGAAAAAAATCCGACCGTGGACAGGCCTGATACTGGGGCAGAACCAGCATTCGCTTTGGGCTCATGTGGGTCTGCTGTGAGAAGCCCATTACAGATTCCATAAAACCATTCACCTAAGCCTCTTTTTTTTTAATGTCTGCCGTGATTCATCGGTCCTTTTTTTTAAAAAAATAAAAAATAAAACTCAGGTGTTCAGACCACCTTATGCTCACCTCGACTAATTTTATGGACCAATTTTCATTTTCTACTTGCGGGAGTTCCAATTTGAGTTTTGTTTTCCATCCGGACGGGTAGAGTTTTTTTTCAATCTGGACCGTTAAAAACACTTTTGGACGGTTTTGATGATGCCCTATAGCCTTATAGTGCACCTCTACAATACTGTGTTTCCGAATCCAATTTGCTCTGTATGGGTTGCTCCTAGAGTAGTTGATAACACTCGAGATATTCCAAAGATGAAACCTTAAATCTAGCAGGGAACAAGCTCTTGAATCTCTACGTTTTGACCACTAGATCAACCTGATCGGAGTCCTTTACATGAACCCAAATGTAAGATCAAGTACTTCTTAGTTCTGGTGCAGGGAATTAGCATAAGAGGTCGGATATTAATAGTACTACGGAGGCTATAATAAAAATGAGAGAGAGAGAGAGAGAGAGAGAGAGACATCCCACATCCCATCTTCTTTATCTTCCTTCACCAATCCTCTTTCTCTCTTGTCTTTTCCATCTCAACTCCATCGATCACTCACTCACAGCCCACAGATTGATATGAGGGCGAGACACAGAAGAATTTTTTCACTTTTCACCCCACTTCTGGTATTACTTTCTGTGCTGTGTACACAGTGGTGCTAAACCTCATGATGATATGACCAGTTGGCAGGGGATTGCTCCATACTGTATTTATTTTATTTTCGAAAACCATAATGAATTCCATTACCGTAATGGTACTATATATAGACTAATTATGATTAATGTTACTTAAAGACACACTCGCTGTAGTGTTCGTGGCGGTTCTTTGCCTCGTATTTCTACCCTCGATCTCGATGGATTTTTTTACTTTTGAGATCTTTACATGATTATCTCTTAGTCTCGGCGTAGATGGTCAGCCTTTGATAGGATCGAAAAATAAATTAGTTGAAGTGCGCATAAACTAGCTCGGACATCCGACTGTCAATAGTAATCCTATCCTGAGGTTTTCTATTAAATGTTTGTGCAGGGAAAGTTTCCAAGTGGCAACCTGTAAGGTCTATTTTGCTATTATCTAAACACTTTTTGGATCAAATTAATTAACTTTAATCGGGACATGTAGATAACTTGTGAAGGGATAAACTAGATTAATGATCATTTTAAAATTACAAAGGTTAAGGGGCAGCGATTAATAAAATATTTGAGTGGTGGCAACTGTCCCCATTAAGCCTACACTGCCTCCGCCACTGTCAATTAAGCGTTAATATTGCTAGCCAGCAAATACGAGGCTATGGCCAATCCAGGAGTCTATTACTTGTTGGGAGTATTAAATTTTGGCTAAACTAGAAACAAGGATTGATTCTCTCTCTACACAGTATACACCTCTAAATACCAAGTGACCCTAGTGTGCTAGGGCACCTTATTGGTGTGTCTAATCGAAATTTCGCCAGTCTGATCTAAATCGTTCAATTTGATATTGCTAAATACCGCGTGATGGTCCAAAATCAAGGTAATTTGTGACATTGATATCTACGTGATTGATAAAGATTTGTCTCACGGTACATTTCTAAAATTACACTGATTGACCATCCATCTTTGTATACCTGATATTGTCTGACCAATGAGCTAATGATATCAGATCTAGTCAATTTTTTAAACCGAATAATAATCTACCCAAGGTACTCTACAAATTGATCATGAACGGTTCAGATCAAGGTGAAAAAAAATTCGATTTGATACAACGAGGAGCCCTACAATCTTATAGTGCAAAAAGGATGTTAATTTTGGCGGTCCACTTTTGTACGCAGGCGCTCCACTTTTAACGTGAAACTGCGTATAAAAGTGGAGCGCCAAAATCAATTTCCCAAAATGGCTATAACAACATGCACCCTCAACTGAGTAATGCAATTATAGTATCAAATTTTAGGATGTTATGCTATTGATCGAAGTCTCTTTTTAACTTCTTTTTATTGAACAATGGATCTGTAGATAAGTTTACCAAATCTACTTTTAAGGGTCGTAAAGTTTAGTTCCATAGATCCATGATTAGTTTTGGTCCAAAGACTGATCCAA
>BPLS01021730.1:0-26470 GCA_019656275.1 Rhododendron kiyosumense | reverse complement strand
TCCTTCTTCTCCTCATCCCTGTTCTCTCTCTGCCCCGTAAGCTCGAGCGAGCAATCTATGTCCTCCAGCACGATCACCGACTTGCTCGATGTCTCGATCAGCAGCTTCCTCAGGTCCGTGTTGTTCTTAACCGCCGTCAATTCGACATCGTAAACGTCGTAATTGAGGAAATTAGCAATGGCGGCGATCATGGTCGATTTCCCGGTCCCCGGGGGTCCGTAGAGGAGGTACCCGCGCTTCCACGCCTTGCCGATTCTCGCGTAGTAATCCTTGGCCTTGCTAAACGTGACGAGATCGTCCATGATCGCCTTCTTCTTATTCGGGTCCATTGCCAGCGTGTCGAACGTGGCGCGGTGCTCGAACACGATGTGACTCCACATCGTCCTCTTGAACCCGTAGCTATCGGACGGGCTGTTGGTGTAGAGCTTCCGCTGCCGCTTCCTCGTCCCTATCTCCCTCCCCTCCCTCAGCACGCGATCAAGGTACGTCTCGGTGGCCGTCTTCCGGTGTTTCGCGTGGAACGTGAGCCTGTAGCTTCGCTTCTCGTCTTGCGGAGGGGAGAAAGAGATCGACTTCGATTCGCGAACGGTTTTTATCAAAGCCCACTTGAACTTGATGCCCTCGGATTCGTCGGTAACCTCCTCGTGATCGTCCATCGTGAGGACTAGAGAATGGTTTTCCTGATTGACATCTCCCTTGAGCCTCTTCGCTTGTTTTGTTGATCTGGAACCGAGGTAGTTCTCGACGGATTTATACGCTTCGCTGCGCTTCATGCGGTCGCCGGAGAACTCGTGGAAGGTGATTTGAACATACGGGTTGAAGTAGTTGGCCAGTTTCTGGAAGCGGGTTTCGATAGAGGCTCGGAGGTAATGAGGGAAGTACTGATTCACCATTGCCCAGAGGCACATGAAGCTGGCAATGGCTGAACCAAACTGTCCCCACATCTCTCCTCTCATCACCACCGTTATCTCTTCTTCTTCTTCTTCTTCTTAAGTTATCACTTCTCCTCTTACAGTAACTGATTTTCACAAGTTTTTTCTTGTTGAGAATTTACAGAATCTCTCATCTCATGTGCTCATAAATACTAGTACTCATGTTTTGTTTTCACATTCATCACATGCCCATTTGTACTAAAAGTTGGTAGTTACTGTGCTGCAGGGTGTGCCTGATTTTTTTTTTGGCTTAACTTGTTTGTTGCTTTGAGGGAAATATGATTGGACAATTGTACGTGGTGCAAGTAAAACCACAGCTCCAGCTAAGTTACAGAGGCCAGGGTGTGTTTGGTTGACAACTTCACATGGTAAGCAGTCGTATTTCGTGGAGGATTTAGGAAAGGACAAGTACGGACAAGCGAAGTGACTTATCAAGAAAAGGGCAAGGGAAGTGGTGGTTTTTTTTTTTTGGTAACTATAACCACTTGTAGTTTTGTGCACATGCACTGTTTCTTTTGCTTTTTTTTTTTTTTTGATCATTCACTGTTTCTTTTGCTTGATTGGTGTAAATTTTATTCCATCCGTCTCATTTTCATTGTCCATTATTTTTCACTTTTTTGTCTCTTGTGTATATCTTTCAATCTATAATATTTTTCATGAATTTGACATCTTTGTATTATAGAACAAATTAAAATCTATCAAATAAGATCCATATTGCATATTTTTGGAGATTCACATTGGAAGATATAAGCGATTGAAAATGACACGAATATCAAAAAAAGACAATGAAAATGGGACGAAGTGAGTACAAGACTGCCTTTGTAAAAGTAGGAGTATGAAGAATAATGGGAAGTTGCTAGAGTTTTTAATGAAATGAAAGGGCACCTTCTTTTTCTTCTTCAGTTATAAACGGTAAAGCTTAAATTGAAATAAAGTTACGAGTACATAGTCCGGGGATAAGTTGCAACCCTCTCGTCGTCCTACAATTGGATCAGCTTAATACGAGTAGGAATAGAAGGATAAATAAGGAAAGCAAAACAATGCAATTTTATGTCCTGAGTAGATCGGCACACTTGCGTGTTTCTTTCTCACATTATTAACATGCTTAATTGAAGGCCTGCCTAGCTGCTGTAGAAGTGGCTTGCCTAGTTGCCTTGAGTGTTTGTCTGTGTCTGGTTACAGAATTTTTAGAGTTTTTTGCCTCCTGTTCATATGGATTGTTTTGTTTCCTCTTTGTTCTTGTGATGGTCCTGTAAAAGTACTCCATTAATGGACCAGCAGCATATCCTTAACGGCCCGTTTGGATGCGGATAAAGAATTGGGGGTATTAGTTAATAAGGGGGATAAGATAGTATGGGGTATTAGTTAATAAGGGAGGGCCCACATTGATGTGATGTTTATGGAGGGAGGATTAAATAGTAGGTTGTTTGGATGAGGTATTAGAGGAGGGGAATTAAATAGTACTTCGTTTGGATGGAGGATTAATAGGGGGTATAAGGAAGGGTGGATGATGTAAAAAGCTGTTAAATGACCGTTTTACCCTTATGCAGTTCCAAACTTTATTAATGTATTACGTTATATATATAATTGCAAATATAATTAATCTTTCACAATTTAAGCCATAATATTTATTTTTACTAACAAATTAACTAATTTAATAATATGAAAAAATAAAAAATTCTGTTTTTATTTTAAAATATTCGGTTATTAAAAAAATTTTGGTTATTTTTTTTTAAAACTACATTGAGCAAACTCCTTTGTTTTTTTTAAAGTGTTTTATTTTATAATTTCGTTTATTTTGGATCAAAGGCAAGCAATAATTTTGTTTTTTTTAAGCACAGTGGATGGGTGGAATTGCATGGGCACACATGCACTGAATAATTTTTCCTAATTCTTTTACAATCTCCTTGTTACTGTTGTAGAGAGAGAGAGTGGCGGATAAAAAAAAAAAAGAAAGAGACGCAGAGAGAGAGTGGGGGTGTATGTGAAACACATGTCACACATGCACCCAATAATTTTCCTACTCTCTTTTAACCCTTTTTTCGCTGTAAAAAGAGAGAGAGAACAGCGGCAGAAATGGCGGCAGAAAAGGAAGAGGAAGAAGAAGAAACACGAACGGAGACAGAGCGCGATCATCGTCGATCTTCGGCACCTCCTCGCCGTTGTCACTGTACCCTCTCTCTCTCTCTCTATTTTCCATTTTTACCGATCTGGGTGTGCATGTGTGTGATGGAGAGATATACAGAAATGGGAGGTTGGGGGTGAGGGAAGGGGGATAAGGAGGGGTAGAATCGTCAAATTCCGAGGGGATTAGGGGGTATAACTTATGGGCACCTCAAACCCAGTCCAAAAATAATACCCCCGATGCCCCCTTTCTCCGGTCTTAGCCAAGAACCGGTCTTCTTGAAAACCCCTCTCTTTGTGGCTCCCAAACGGGGGCAACGCGTGGGCCCCCGGTCTTGTAAAGGGGGGAAAACTAATCCCCCTCCCTATAGCAGCATCCAAACGGGCCGTAAGGTTCTTGAGCAAAACAATATATCAACGGTGAGAAATAGAAACAGACGCTTTCTAAATGCAGTGGCTTGGATTATGCACCAATTGAAAACTAGATGAGCTAATTTTTAACAGGTTGGAAATAAGTCTTACAAATGGAAGAATATTATGATACGAAAATGCCATGGGAACCGACCATAGCTGTACGGACGGGGCCCACTCCACATCCTGCGTGACGGTTTGGTGCACCGGTTGTGCATTTTGATCAATGGCCGTACCCGGGTTTTGAGGGACATGATATTCGAAGCAGGACTCCACATGAAATTCACTAGAGGTGAATAATGTTCATCTATTCTTTAACTAGCTGTGCTCTCATCAATCAACCGGACATGTTTCATAACTCATTTTAAGTACTTATTTTTTAAGAAGACAATTTCATACTAAAAAATAATGTATTTATACAAATAATTTTTCTAATAATATGAATATTATTTGATAAATCTCATTGAGATCTTTCGAATAGTACAAAAAAATTTAAAAATTCTCTTTTATTTACATTATTTTTAAGTTTAAAAATGTGAAATAAGTATTTATTTATTTTTAAAATATTTTGAAACGGAAAATAAGTACTGTACTAGCTTTTCTATAACTAAAGTGGACCAAGTGGGTAAGTGGGGCTTGCTGCAGTACTTTTTTTTTTTTTTGAACAGAGCTTTTGCTGCAGTACTTGACACTCATCTCATTTGTCATTCATGAAGGACATGCACCTTGGCCTGCCAAGTTCAACTCTTTTTTTCACGGATTTGCCGTTGCCCAAAAAAACAAAACTAGGAGTAAAAGGATTCCCTAATGATATGGGGTGAAATAGAGCAGCTTTTTGATATGATTTTTACCCTACTTTGGGATTCCATGGATATTCCATGGACAAAGTCAATAACTTAGGGGGATGGCGGGATGCCTTTCCTTTGATTTTTTGGTGTGATAGTCCTGCTGCTATGGGTACACCGTACACCATTTGGTGTACACTGCTTTCAATGAAACTCACTTAAGGGTTTCATAAAAATAATCGGAGCCGTTCAATTATTTTAAAACATTTTTTTATTCATTTTTGTAAAAAATCAGTTACGTCGGATATCAATAAAGGCTTGATCAAACTCCCAATTTTCTGTCAGTAAATCGGGCGTAGAATCGATCAGGCTATATTCAACGGAGCTGATTTTTCACAAAAATGCTTAAAAAATATATTTTGAAAAAGTTGAGCGACTCCGATCACTTGTGCAGAATTCCTAAGCAATCGTGCTCAAACCAGTTGGTTCAATGGTTGAAACTCACAAGTGGTTGGACTTACTCGGGTTCGAGTCCCATAGTCTTTTATTAGAGCCAAACATACTCCTAACACCTACACGTAGTAGGACATTAGTTTCGGTCTCAAAGATGTGCTGGTATGTTAGTATCTTTTAAAAATGATTCCATTCTGGCGCTCATTTGAGTTTCTAATATCTCTTGTCTTGCCATTAGTTTGCACTTTGCCCTATCCTAAAGCAAAAAAGAAGGGATTATGCTAAGAATACGGCCTAGTGAGTGTAGTACTATATTTCTTTGCCATGTTCTAAATCTAAGATTGAGAGTGTAATGTAGATGTAGCTGCATGTGCAATGCAATCTATTCAGCACGCTCAAATCTCAAAATAGGAGTAGCTGTTAATGCATCTTAGTAAAAAAAAAAGTAAATAACTAGAGACATGACTTTAATTTCGTTATCGTAATAACCATCACTCTTGTAATAATTAGTACTAACACTCATATTAGTTCATTTGGGGCTAATTCCTATAGAGTTTTGCTCTAACTTTAATTAGATCCCCGTTAGTGTACAGACTATGGAATTGGTCTCCCAATTTAGTTGATGTACACGTAAATTAGCCGGCCTGAACGTCTGAGTAATTAAAAAAAATACTAAGTATTAATCATTTAGCCCGAAATGTAGAAAGATTATCTAAGTGGGAACTATTATTATCATTCACCTTTTAAAACCTCCAACCTATACATTCTCAGTTTATGTTGATTTATATTTGTGCCCAAATAAGTGGGGATTTCATTTAATATTTGTTTTTGATCGGCAAAAAATTATTTATAACTCGACAAATGGTACATCGAGAAAAACAAGAACAAAAAGAAGAACCTGCCTCGATGTTGATACATGAGGCAAGGAGAAAACCCAAAGCACATCATCCAACATAAAGTTTAATCTTTCAAGAACTTTCAAGTGGTGAAGCAGTCCAGTGATGCCTAACCTAAATATCAGGGTCCCCTAAATCTTTTGCTCAACAAAAGAGTGAATTTACAGCCCGAGCATTGTTGTGTTCAAGCTTAGCTGTAAACGAACCAAGTCCAGTTCATTTACTAAACCAGCCGAACATATACAAACGAGCCGAGCTTCAAAGTGATAAGTTCGACTTATTTCCTAAACTAGCTCGAAACTCAAGCTCGAGCTCGATTCAATTACCAAACAAATCAAGCCAAGCCCTAACAAGCCAATCCTCGAGTTGCTTGCGCAGTTCTTTTGCAACCCTAAGGCCCACATAGCTGTGTAAAACGTATATGCGAGTTTGTGCGTAAATATGCGTGTGGTTCTGGCAACATTTGACAAACAAATAGGAGTGATGTCCATAACAATAATCACTATAATCCAGAAAGAAAACAAAAGGGGTCTACATGACCCCATTTTCCTTCTTGTTTTTCCCTACTCAGCTAAACAAAATGTTTAAGGGCTCAACAGGACTAGTTGACGATTTGTATTACCCAGAAACACTCAAGGGATTGGAACTATCATCATATGCATCCCCCAACACAAAATTATGGAATAATAGCTTCGAGTCGTACATAAAATTCAGACGGATAAACGATGTTTGGAAGAAAAGCAAACTAGGGATGATTATCAAGCAAGAAAAGCACAAGGGATTATTATCACAAGTACAATTTCATTCTATTAACAGCGGGTGTCAGAAATGAAGCATCTGAATGAGATGGTGCTCAGAAAAGGTAATTACTTGAAAGACACCAGATTTTGCATGGAACAATGAATTCTCTCTGCCGGATGATCTACATAACCCTCAATAGAACTTGTATAGGCTGGCTTCCGCTAGCGATTGTGATGAGACAAACCCCCAAGTGATTCTGGAACAGATACGTTCCTTCTCTCCACAGCGCTGAAACTAGAGCTTGAACCCCTGCTACCATAAGATAAAAGGAGCAGGACAAACCAATTAACCAATGGCAACAAGAAGTTGCAGTTGTATAGCAGACAAATCTTCCCATTGAAGTCAAAAAAAAAAAAATTGAAACAAAGAAGTTTACCCAGCTGGAAACAGTTCTCTACAAACTAAACTATGAATCTGAATCTTATCTCAGCACAAAATTAAGTCGTTTCTTATTCATTCCTCTGGTTGATACCCTTGTAGCATCAGGCCATGATTTCAGTTCACCTCTGCGAACATCTTCAATTTTCTAAGAGCCATATCCAACTAATAATTCCACAGATATCTCCCAAATTACATAACTAATATAGTTTTTTAGACTCTCAGAGTCTCCCGAATTCCAGTCTCAGACTCTTAAGAGTGTGTTTTTCCAACTTGGATAGCAAACATAAATAGCAATAAGTTCCAAATAGCAATGTTCTAAAAGTCGCTAGGCTCTAATCGGGCGGTCGGCCACCTTCAAGCGATTAATCGGATTAAGCGGTATATATTAATTAGTAATCGGTGATTAATCATTAGTTAGACCTAATCGGATAGGCCCCGCCAGTGATTAATCGCCGATTAGATCCTTGTTTTAGAACACTGCCAAATAGGAAGTGAGGACTTATAGTCCGCCCTCACCACACATCACTGGTAGCCTTCGCATGCCAGCACTATACAGGATGTAGAAGCCTCATTGAAGGACATGTGTACTTTAATTTGCTCTTTCCAAGTTGAGATGTCATAACATCAACGTAGATCAAGACACCCAATGCCCCGGAGTTTAAATTGACAGTCTCTTTACACTTTTGGCACATTGAGTTGGTCCAGGCACATTGAGTTGGCCCAACCATTATGCACCCTCACAAGCTCAAGCTTTGTGCAGATCTAGTACACAATCAAAGTGCGGCCTTCACACTCGTACCGTGAACCACTACTTGCTACAAGAGTGTGGTCATGCAACTCATGAGCTAGAGGAATACACATTCTGTCAGCAAAAATCACGTAAAGACTAATCCTAGAAAGGAGAAATATCTGCTAATATCTGCTAAGTGAAGTGGTCTCCTATTGTAAGATACTTCCTTTCACTAGAGTACGTGACTGAGGATGGAGAGAAGGATTGTGCCTTTCCTTCTCATGCCTAAGATCTGAAAATCATGAAAACGTAAAACCTATCAAGAGAAGAATCACGAGAGAATGAAAGTGCAGCATGGTTCCAATATTTTCAAACTAGTTGATGATAACAGGTGTTAGTGACAGCACCTCGCAATCAAACTCAGAAGTCTGTTTGCCTACTGCCTTATAAGGTTCCATTGTTGAGAAGCAAGCAGGCAAACAATGAACCGAAGGTAGAGTGAAGGGTTTGCGGGTTCAATGAGGGGAGGTACCAGGAAGATTATTAAAGTAGGAAAAATGGGCCCCCCTCCCTAGAAGAGCATTGTATGCCATAGTCCATACACCATCCCTACTTGGAAGTTGGAACCACATCCCACAATTTGGTATTGACTGAGATAGATCAAACTTCACAGAGGCAGCCACCTCGAGTAGCTGCAGACATGTTCATGCGTACAAGTCTTCTCCATTTGGACGACAATTGACAAGGCAGCCCCCTGGCACAGCCGCATTGACATATCCCATTCTCATACATAGAGCCTCGAGTCATCACCTGTATAGGTGACTTCCCAAATGGATTCTAGGAACCACCGGGATCCCCACCCAACTGATCATTGCTTCCGCTTCCCTCATCCCCTTTTACCTTAAGGTTGTCTTAGTTCACATCTAAGCCTAATCTTATAATGCGCTGAATTATCTAACATCAACATTCAGGTTATGCCATTCAAGGCATGTCATGAGGCTGAAAACATATATCATCTCACGGTGAGACACATGATCCCTTTTTTCTCATAACTCGTGACTAGCCGGTGTAGGAGAAAACTCTACTCATACAACTCACTGACAAGCATGATGGAAGAAAGCCTTAAATAAGCATATCTTTAACAAGGACCATAGCAATTGAAAAAAGGAAAGACAAGAAAAAAGAAAACCCTGATACACGTGATTCATTGGGAACCAGTGAGAAGGAGGTGGCCAAGGCCTGTGGATATGACAGTTTGCTCATCATGGTAAAATGTGCATGTCATTTTTTCGATGTTGTAGAGGTGGAAAAGATATAACAATAAATCAAATGATGCAGGTGAAGATGAAAAAAAAAACTCCAAGAAACTTGCAGGAAAAAATGTCTGTATTAGTGTTACTAAACAAATACATAACTATGTTAGTATGTTACCAGTGCAGACCTTTTAGTTTCCCAGGCGAAATGATATCTGACAAAAAAAAATTTCTCTATGATTAAGCACCAAGATATATGTGATGGAAAATCAGATTGCAGAACCTTTTCGAGGAGCTTTATTAGAAGACTGTAGAGAACTTTTAAAGTGCATGCATAGGTCAAGAATAAGTAAACTATATTACGATTACAATATCCATTTTCCGCATGACCTCATACAAACTATAACCTATAAACAGTTTGGGAAGACTTTTGGATTAAGCTGGGCAAGGAAGCAGGCCAGTTATTAAATTTGAATCATTAAAAAATGAGAACTTTATCTCACAATACTCTCTGGTGCAAAGCTTGATTACAGACTTTACAGTATAAATCTCCCACAATAACAGAGAACAGGACTATGTTAACTGTGGATGTGAGTGGCGGGAAGAGTGCCTAAGGTTGCCCTCCGGGTATAACGCAGTCTCTACAACAGTGCTCAGGACCACCAGAGGTGGAGGAGGATAGAAGTCAAGGTGGCTGTAGAGAGAGAGAGAGAGAGAGAGAGAGAGAGAGGAGGTGGCAGTGGAGAGATTGGTCAACCAGAGAGTTAGAACTCTGTATCTGTAGGTATTGTATGGGATGTAGTGTCTATAACTTTTGGTGGTGTATCAACCATCCTTATATAGAAGCCTCGGAGATGGGCATGTCACTGATGTCAGAGGATGGACTGAGAGATGGACTGTCCAGTGAATGGAGTGGCCAGAGGGATGGAGTGGCAGGTGGTCAGTTGCCGGTGTCAGGGATGGTTGTAATAAGCATGGTCGTGGTTGTGGTAGTGGTAGTAATGAGGGTAGTTGTGGTAATGATGAAGGTAGTTGAGGTAGACGTCAGGTGACATAGGTGGCGCCCCTCTCTCTCTCTCCCTCTATGGTCGGTAAAGGTGGAGCTCGCCAATGCCCTTGCTCCAGCCTCCAAGCCACATACCTCCTTATATCCCGAGTGGGGTACCTGTGCCCTGCTACTGACTTGGGTATCATGAGGAGTGTTTGAGAGTCGCCAGGGTCATGAGAGCCTTATTTGTTGTATGGAGAGCGGACATGGCAGAGCGTGTCATTAAGCCTCATAGTGTCATATTTTGGAGACTCTACGGAGGAGTTACCAATACGAAGGTCCATGAAGTCTAGAGTGCTGCATGGTATGAGGAGTCCTGAATCTGGAGGAGCTCGCTTGCCTTACCCGCGGGGTATTGGACCCGCCGGTAAGTGCCACATGGCGATCCTCTTCCAGATACCCATATTTCCTAAAATAGCTGGGATTTAAGTCTGAGGTACATAGAAACATGTGGATCAAAATACAGTGGGGAAAAAAAACAAAAAAGAGGAAGTACCCACAGCAGAGCAACATGGTTATTTGGTAAAGGAAGCTTACGATCACAAAAACCATGCGCCTGCTCCAAATGGTAACATGCATATCATAATTTTGCTTCCAACTGACGTACTCAAGAAGCAGATGGGGGCTGCAGCTTATAAAGCATATAGACCTTGTTCCACTCCCAAGTCCTAGGATCAAGAGAACATTTCTGAATAAACAATTCCATTTTCGGAGTCACTTTTATTATATGAAACTTCATGGAATAGCTACCCAGTGCCGGCTTTGGGCTAAGGCCCAAGAGGCGGGAGCCTTAAGCCCCCTAAAAATGTCAAAAAATAGGGCCCCCACTTATTTTTAAGACCTAGTATATATATGTTGTTTTAGGGCCCAATTTTAAATCCAAGAAGACATTTTATACTTAAGCTCTAGTGGTCCAGAAAAATGGAACACGGAATACAATAAAAAACAAAAGAAAAAAAACAAAAACGAGGAGTAAAAGGTCACAGGATCGCCAAAAATCTCTGGAGCCCTTCAAAATATTCAGTGTGGTGGGTGTATAGATGCATATTTTTTCCCCCTTAAACGCTACTACTCCAGTATTTTTCATTGCAAATAAATACTATATTCGAATTAAAGTTATTCAGTGTGATCGACTTTTTATTTGATTTTCCTTACAATTATTAAGGGCCTCATTTTCGAATATCGTCTTAGGCCTCCAAAATCTCAGAGCCGGCCCTGTAGCTACCACATAACATATCATCAAACATGAACTCAATGAGCGCATTATCACATTTCATCTCAAGTTGCTTCAATTTGGGACCGACCAAAAATACAAGAAAGAAAAGCATACAACAATTTACAAAGGACAGTGTGCTCAAATTCAACTCTAATATGATAATATTTGGATCTGCACGTTGCCTTTTCAAAATTGATTGCCATATTCTGCCCTCATCTTTGAACTTTACGCAAGATTCCAAGTGTTTCTGCACATTCCATAGGCGAAACTAAACATTTAAACTTATTTGTGCATTAAATCAACCCAGCCTTTTAAAAGGCCAAAATTCACCTCCATTGCAAATGCCCCAGAACACCAACATTATGGAAGTCAATGAGCTATTGAATGGCAAGGATGTAACTCTTGCACAAGGCAGTTGCAAACCTAAGACAAGCCATTTCCCCAAAGCATAACCATCACATGCTTGAATAGCATAATTCCTTAAATATTTTATCCAGCTTTTAATAAACACATTGAACCACCCTCCTCTCTCTATTCATTATAAATCAAATTACAGATTCGTTGATTCCTTGTAAAACACAAGCTAGACATAAAAAATCAGCTAAGATGGTGGAAAGTTACAATTCAAAACCCCTAAAAACATATGAAACAGGCTCAATTTTATCAAACTCACAAGCCTATTGATATCTGTCCTCCACCCAATGACAAAGAAGACAGAGATACACACACACAAGGAATAGTGAACAGTGTCAAAATTATTGCACATGTATGCCTATCGATATTTGTCCTTCATCCAAATGACAAAGAAAACACACACACACACACACAGAGAGAATAGTGAACATACATGGCGATTAAGCATCAGCACCCTCGGTTCCACCAAATGGATCATGGGAAGGGCCAGTATCCTGTCCAATATGGCGTTGCACAAGCCGATGCAGATCAGCCATGACTTTTTGTTCCCTCTTTGCTTTCTCCTCGTAATTAAACATTGCCAATGCCCGCTTGTCCTCAGCACTATAAACCTGGTTTTCTTTCCTGATACGAATCGCATTCATCCTTTGATGCCTACTACCGCTCATCACATACCCAAGAGTCTCAAACTTCTGAATCTCATCAGCCGAAAGACCGACTTCACCTCTACGCAGGATACGTTTCCCTTGTTGAACATACTGAGCAATGGCATCACCTTCACCAGGCCTGAGTGCTCCTCCGTAGCTAATATGCCCTTTGGCTCTAGGCAATGGCATTGGTCCAACCATTGGTTCATCCTCCAAAGCGGGTTTCTTTCGCAATTCCATCATCTCTTTCAACAAAACGCTTCACTAGCGACCTCAGCTGTCTTCAAATCCTCTTCCTTAAATTTAATCTTTGCATCAACTTCATCTGAATCAGAACTCCCAACATCCGATTCTCTCTTTCTCTTTCCCTTTGTTATCGAAACTCCTTTCTAATTCTTCAATTCCTCACTTTCACTACCGCCACTCTCACTTCCGTCACTATCTCTACTCTTCCTTCTACTACTCCTTTTACTACTACCACTCCTCCTCCTCTCCTTTCGCCTGCTCCGACTACTCCCCGACTTCTTCTTCCTTCGTCTCCTATCTTCTTCCGATTCATCACTAGATTCATCCAATTCAGTAACACCCTCTGATTCAATTTTCCCACTTTTCCGCCCGGACTTCGAAGTCCTACTCTTCCTCTTCCTCCTCACCGCCAAATCATCTGATTCAGATCCTGAACCGTCTGATTCACTATCACCCTCTGATTCAAATTTCCTACTTTTCCGACTAGACTTCGAACTCCTACTCTTTCTCTTCCTCCTCACCAGCGAATCATCCGATTCAGATCCTGAACCGTCCGATTCCGACTCAGACTCTGATTCCACTTCCACTTTAGATTTTCTCTCTCCATTTTTTTCCTTCTCACTACTCACTACTTTCCTTCTCCCCCTCATACTTCTCTACAATCTCCTCCGGTTCCTGTTCATACAATTCGTCCTCGCCTCTATCAGGGTTAGGCGTAACCTCCCAAACATAACTCTTCACCGCAAAAGTCTTCCTAATTTTCTGACGCTTAAGCCTTCTATAATCCTCGAAGGTTAGGCCTCTCAGCTCTTCGTCCGACTCTTCCGCCTCTAACCCCCTCCCATTCCTTCGATCTCGATCGAGAAAATTCTGGAAGTAAATCGGAACAGAATTCAATTGAGTTCACACACACACACAATGCTAGCTAGCTATCTGAATTCGAAAGACTGAACTGGTCCACAATTTAAATGGTTAAAATAGAAAAAGTAAATTAGCATAGAGAATAACCGCTCTTGGCCACAAAAACAGAAAACATTTTGTCCCAAAAGAGGAGAGTAGTCACTGGAAAAAAAAAAAAACAAAATCAGCTCGAACTAGGGGTACCAAGGAATATGGTGTTCACAGAACAACAAAAGGGAATCACACACAAACGGAAAACAAAACAAACATTTAGAAATACTTTAAAAGGTGACTGCTTGATCGAAAAGCTTTAGATGCGCCTAAAAAAATATGGGTGTGGTATGAATAAAGCTCCTAAGAGATAATTTCAAACAAAATTTATGAAAACTGAGCCTACTTGGTCTCAGAAACTTGGGCGAACATACATAGAACTGGAATTTGTCACGTAAAACGATGCTATTCAAAATCTGGTTTTTGTGAACCGCATACACAGGAAAACATAATGAATAAGGAGCTGTCGTCAAGCATAGATTATCAATGGCTACTAAAACATAAGATTTTGACTTGCCTGGAAAGCCATCACCAACTCCTCTCTCTCTCTCTCTCTCTCAATCAACAATCGCCTCTTTAGGTTTTCTTCTGCACAGGCTGCGTCCGAATAGTCCTAAATGCAGCCGTCCTACTTGCACCGACATTTTATACAGATCGTGCACATACACTCTTATGCGGGCCACCTCGGTCTCACCTATGCGAGTTCATGGTCCGATTTGGTTCGGATTTCTAGGAATTCAATAACCGAATCGCTTGTCACAATTTTTTGAAAATGAAATCAGTGTTCGGACCAAAAGTTCTATGGTTAGGTTCTAATCCAATCCGTGACTCGCAAATTAATTACGTTTTTGTCCACGAATTTTGTTACATGAGTATGCAAAAATTAAACATTAGCGTATAATCATACATCTCGCAGACTTCCAGACCTTCATTAAAATTTAAAACCAAAGAACAATAAAAACATCAAAGTGGAAAAAAAAAAAACACCAAAGAAGATCTTCCATCAAAATGGAATGCGCGGCATGGCACGGCACGGCAACGGGCAATAGTGTCACTCTGAAATTGGATGATGTGAAACTTTTTGTAGAGCTTCAAATAAATGAATGAAGCAAAATTAGATTATAGTAAAATGAAACTCTAGCATACAAATTAACTAAGTTATAAATAGAAATGCAAAAACCACAGTAAACTGAAACTTTATTCAATTTAAGTTCTTGCATTTCTTCCATATTCTCTTCCACTTCAAATGGCAATGGAATAACACGCATCCAATTTAACTAATTTATTTATAATAAATTCTCACGGTCTGATTCGGTTAATTCATGGTTTTGTAATAAAAATCCGTAGACCGAACCGTGAGTCACGGTTTTTAAATTTTTCAATCCGTGTCCAAATCATTAATCCACGGACAAAATCCAAAAAGTATGAATCCAATTCAGTTCGGACTGGTTTCACGGTTCACCAAATTTTTTGCACAACCCTAGTCTCACCCATATGATGCGATGCGATCCATTCTGCTCATTATTTTTAAAGGGAAATTTATAGAAATCGTCCCCCAAGTTTCAACTGAATCTCATTTTCGTCCTCCAAGTATCAATTGCTACTATTTTGACCTTCAAGTTTGTTTTTTGCTCCAATTTGGTCCAATCATAAACGTTCGTCAACAAAGATGATGGAAATTGGCAGATTGAGGGTAGCTTGGACATTCCCCTCTCTTTTCCTTGGACAAAATGGGCATTTCGCCCAATTTCTCGCCCAAATCAGGGCAAGCTATAATAAAATCCTAAAACTGGTGCCCAAATCCATTATCTTTCAATGGGGCTAAGGTACAAGTTAGTGTAAAAGACAGGGGAATGTAAGGATTGGAAAAGAAGGACCACAAATTCTCTTTTTAAGATTCCATGGATAAGCACAATATGGGGTAAGTTTGAAGCCCTAAATGGTTGAGCAATATAACATGAATTTTTTTTTACTAAAGTTCGAATTTTTTTTTTTTAATGGATTTTGCAGAGTCGGGATGCTTGTGCATTTTTTATGTGGGTGGATCGGCCAATGCGTGCTCGATCAATAGAAGACATCCCTTGGTTGCTTAGAAAAACCACCCAGCTTGAGGAGGAAGTCTGGCTATGCAAACAAAGAAAGAAGATGTTGATGGCATATTTGGTGGTGTTTCTGGTCTTCTGGCTGTGGAACCTCTCCTCTGGTGATGAGAGATGCAAATGTGATTAAAGGTTGTAAGCACTGAGTTGCAAAAAATAGTGAGCTAGGGTATGCTAGGTTATTGTATGTTAAGTTATTAGGTTATTTTATGGTTGGTTACGGCAACCTAGGTAAGGTTTTGGTGGCTTTGTGGTTAGGGAATGTAATACAGGTGGTGTTGTAAGTAGTTGTGTAACCCATGTAACAACCCATTTTGTGAAATTGAAGTAAATGAAGTCGATTTATTTGGCTACTAACTTGTTCTTATTATTTCTTCTTATCATTGATTGCAAGCAAGTAACTTTCAAATTTAGCAGCATAAGAATGGGACCAATGAAACTTTGAATGACAAATAAGTTTTGCTTTTGAAATCGGGTGCCAGTACATGGAACAACTTTAATGAGATGTGCATTTAGGAGCATTTGAAAAAAAACCAGCTTTGACAGCATGCCATCGTTACTAACCAGATTTGCTAGCTTTCGCATCACAAAACCTTGACACATCTTTACACCATTCAATTAGCAGCAATTGCATGAGCAGAGCACAAAAAATATAGTAGAACCATATTACAAACAACATAATAGATGCCAAATATAGCAGTCTTTGAAACCAATCTGCTATATACAGCAGAAGACAGATTAGAAACCAGCTTGGAAAAGTAATACACAAAACAACAATTCAAAGAAGCCACCTTTGCCATTCATAAACCTTTACAATATTGTGGGCTTCCCGCTCGGCGCGCTCGAAGAGTCGCCACCCGGATTTTTGAGGTGGATGATCCGAGAAACCGAGAACTTTCTTGGAAAAGGCTTTTATTCTAACGAAAATGTCAAGACTTTGGGTCCGGAAGCCACGTTACGAATGGGGAAGGTTTTGTCAAAATGTATCTCATTCGCTCGGTAAACCGGTCTCTACTAAGCACTTTCAAAAGGGGGGAAATTTCATGCATCTTTCGGAGAATAAAACTCTTTAATAAACAAGTAGGAGGGAAAGAGGCATGGAAAAATATATCACGTTGACGTGTACCTGGTGCTGTTTGTATAGAGATGGTAAAGATGATGCAATAAAGAAAAGAAAAGAAGGACCACTCGACAAAACTGTCTGAATTGCAGCGATCTCCTACACGGCATAATGTAATGCCGCGCATGGCTTTACAATACACCGTGTGGGGTATATATTCTGTTACCAGTAAAAGGGTACACCTTCTGCTGATAACACGTGCGACATTTGTGTATCAATAAACATATTTGTGTATCACGTGCGACATTTTCAATAAACATCAGAAGGCGTACTGGATCATCTTTCTTCAAGCCATGAACATAAAACAACTTTTGATGCATTTAATCACTTGAGATGATCAAGAAAACTTCATTTATAAAATAAAACATAGCTTGTAGATATAGTCTTGTTCTGAAAGTACTGATAACTGATATCTCAGCAACAAAAACAGGCCTGATGAAGGATAGCTATGATCCAGACAGTTTGGACAAGAAGAAAGTAGCTAACGAAAGACCGTGCGGGTGAACGCACTACGCCGTGCGACGCATCAAAGCACCATGCGGCATGGTGTGCCCAGCACAGTGGCTGTTTTTTTAGAAAATGGCTTTGAAGTCAGTCTTTAACCAAAAGGGGTTAAACCTGACCATAGAAAAGTTCCCTCATGGATAAGGGCAGGGCATATCCCAAGGAAACTTGGTTTTTACCTTTGATCTAGAGCTTGGATAAGGACGGACGGCGATGGATGAGTATGGGCAAGATCGGTTGAGAAAAGATGGGTGTGGGTGTGTGTGGTTGGGTGTATTGGTAGGTAAGATTTCAAAGTGAGTAAAAGGGGTCACTTTAATGGTAAGGAAAAAAATGGAGGATTTTGAGAAAGAAAGAGCCTAGAGAATGTCTTCAGAGCAACCTTCCCAAGACTTGGAAGTGCGGAGTGGGTATGAAAGTATGATGAGAGAGAAAGAAAATTCAGGGCCCTTTTCTCTTGAGTGGAGGGGTGTATTTATAGGCAAGAGCCAAGGATTTTAAATTCAAATGGGGGAGGTATTTTCTGGGCGGGTTAGAAGTGCTTGTTCAGCTAAGCCAACTTGTAACTGTGGCTCAAGTGGGCGTGACCAATAGCTTGTTGAGCCAGTCAGAACTTTATCCAAAATGTCGTGCGGTTGACCTCATAACCTCATACGGTGTAATGAAATTCATTATGCTGCGCGGTGTAGAGATGTGCCGTGCAGTACTAAGAGTCCAGTTCCGAGCCCTTGGGCTTATTTTAGGCTTTTGGGCTTTTTTGGTTGAGGGAGTTTTCATCTTAGCTTTCGAAGGTATTGTTTTCTTTATTTCATCATTGAGACATTCAAAAACCCTCTGAGGTCCGAATTGGGGTGTCTACAAATATGTCCATAACCAAAAGTCATTACTAGATTCAGAGATAAGTGGTCCATACAACAACCATAAAAAAGAACACAAAAAACACACTAACCATATCAAGCTCTCTTGGTTGAAGAACTAGTCCAAATATTACATAAAGAACTGGTTTAAACATTACATAAACCATGACCCCATAATAACAAAAATAACTTCTCCGAAAGTAGATGTTTCCAACAAAAGAGCACAACAAACATAGTGGCCATATCATGCTCTCTTGGTTGAAGCTTTTGGCAATCCAGAATAGTTGATGAACTTTCTTTAATTGGCCATTGTATTGACACCATGGGTTGGTTGTGGTGGTGCCCTTATATTAAGACCATGAGTTGCTTGTCGTGATGCCCTTATATTGACACCCTGGGTTGCTTGTGGTACCCTCATATTGAATGGCCTATTGGTCCTCATTGCTGTTTGTGGTTGGCTGAAATTGGTCCCCATGGTTGGTTGGTTGCCACTGGTCCCCATGGTTGGTTGGTTTGCACTTTGTTGTTATCCATTGGGAGTGGTCTGCTTCTTTCTAACCTGTATACACTAAACATCTTTTCACCACTCACCACATATATGTAAATATGCTAAAACAAAATCTGAAATCAATAGAAATTAAACTCACTGGTAGCTTTGCCCTAGTTATACCCTGGTTTTTAGTGATTGGTTGTCCTTTGTAAGTTCTCTTATTATGCCCAAGGTTACCACATTGGGCACATGTTGTTGTGGTGTTTCTTCTCTTCAACTTGGTGTCAATCTGTGGTTCATCAGGTCCCCTCTTCCTCAGCTTCTTAGGTCTTCCTACTTGAATCTTAACATTTGGTGGCAATGGTCTAATCACACCTATTTTGGGCCACATATCTACACCATTCATTGGATAGATTATTGGCTCGTAGCTTGCTATGTAAGTTTGTTTTGTGAACCAATGGTCTAACATATTCATCTACATTCTCATGATTGTACTCAATGGCTGCAATTGCATGAGCACATGGAAAGCTAGTGAGGTCTCATTTCCTACATGTATATGTGTGGGCAACAAGATCAACTGTAACTTGTTCACCACTAAAGTAGTGAACTTGGTATATCCTCTCCCTTGACCAATAAGCCAAACATTTCGTGCTTGCATGATCTGACCTCTTATTAAGCCTAGACCTGATGTTGGGACATAGAACACCAGTGTACTCCCTCATTTTCTCTCTTCTTTTTTGCATTCTCTCCATCAAAATCAATCTTATGTCCTCTAACATTGGGATCATTGTTTTTGACCTTGCATCTAAAATGGTATCGTTAAAGCTTTCACATCTATTGTTGTCCAAAATATCACATTTGCTCATGGTCTTAAAATGGGATCTTGACCAATGCATAGGTGGGTGATCAGCTAACCATGTGATGGCCCGCTCATCAGTTGCATTCAATTCTTCCATATGAAAATTAAACCGAGCCATATTACTAGCCTTTGTTGCACTGAATAGTAGCTCCTTTAAGTGTAACCCCTTGTGAAATTCCTTGAAGTTATTATAGAAGTGCCTAATACAGAATTTGTGTTCCGCATATGAGATTACCTCTCCACAAGCAGCAATTAAACCCTGTACAATTAAACCCAATAATGAAAAACTAAAACATACATGAAAGAGAATTAAACTAAAAACTAAAACAATGGATAAAAGGGAAACAACTAAAATTTACCTTTTGTTTGTTTGAAATGAAAGTGAAATTGGGGTTGTTGTATATATTAAGATCTTCAGATACGATCTCAAGAAACCATTTCCAGGATGCCTTGTTCTCAACTTCAACTACTGCATATGCAACTACATATGTCTGGTTGTTACCATCAATCCCAACAGCAACTAGCAATTGCCCTTTGTAAGGGCCTTTAAGATGGCACCCATCTAAGCCAATGAATGACTTGCAACCAGCCATGAAACCCTTCTTGTAAGCCCCTAAAGCAATGTGCAATCTTTCAAACCTTGATTTCTCTCCACCTTCTTCATCTTCAATGGTTTTCATTATAATAGTACTGCTAGGGTTTGTCCTTTTAAGCTTTTCGCAATAGTCTGGAAGCTTGGCATATTGCTCCACATGGCTACCCTCAATCATTTCCTTGGCCTTTGACTTTGCTCGATACAGTTGAGACTTTGATAACCCCACCTTGTGATCTTTCTGAACTTGGTCTTTCATGCATTTAACTTGCTAGCTAGGATTAGATCTAAGGGTCTCCACATACTTGTTTGACAACCACGTAGAAGTCACTTGTCTATTGTGAAAAATCCTTTTACAATTGTGTGTAGAAATGTAGGTCTTTACTTGGAAACTGTCTATACCTTGCATCTAACAAGCTTTATGGTTTTTTTGGGCAGCCCTGACTCTTTTGGAATCATTCTTAACAAGCTTTATGGCTTTTGCAGTCTTTATGGCATGCTCTTTCACAGCAGTTTTGAACAGCTTTCTTGTAGAAAAAATCATCCCAACCTTGAACTTTGGGTTTACCATGTCTGAGGTAGGATTAAAAACAACAGGTTCTTGTCTACCTTCCTTACCATCAGAGCCATTGAGGCTAACAAGCTCATCAGATTAAGCCTCTATATCTGATTCTTCATTGTCATTTGCTTGGGTACTACTAGTAGTCATTGGCTCTTTTCCCTTTCCCATGGACAACCCTCTCCACTCAACATTTATGTCCAAATGGATATCAAACAGTCTATCATCATCATCGGCTAGCTTCACTATCTACAAAATCCTCCAAGTTTGTTTTATCATCACTTGAGTTTGTGTAATCTTCATCACCCTCATACACATCTCTATCTTCATTCCCATCCTGCTACTTCAGTAGTTAGGTGCTCCTCAACAGCTACTCCGGTAGTTAGGTGGTGGTTTTCATTAGAAAATATTTCATGGTGTTCTATGTACACCTCAATGGTTTTGCTTAATTTGATCTACCTAACCATTTCTACACAATCACTATCATATTCTAAGTTCCTAAACCCATGGTATAGATCCCTCGCAGGAACTTTATAGAGATAAGTCATAGAGCCAAATAAATTCAACTCTTTAACCATGTCTTTCAATTCTATCATTCTCATGTAATCACTATCAGCTCAGTCAAAGAAACGTACTTTACCCCCAACATATCTCCTACGGAGGACTATTTACACCAACCATAAGCTTTCCATCATAATGCAGCTTTATGGAGAAGTGTACATCATCTTTTTTTTTGCAAACAGGTGCAAACAAAGTAAAAAATGGTCATGCACATGGAAATAACATACATACAAGGTGGGGACCAAAATAAAGCCTTTCCAAGAGTAAAGAATTCATACATGCATAAAAAAAAGCCGATCAAAACAAAGCATATAAATCCAAAAGAAGAGAGGAAAGAATTCAGAATCACCAAAATTAAGTCCTTCCAAATAATATTAAATGCACACCAAACTTTAAATGGTTGTCCGAAAATTAAATACCTAAACTTACCATAAAGTGGTCCATCTTTTCCAACCCTTACAATGCCCATTGATTTGAAAAGCCTTTCACCTTTTGCAGAGAGCTTTGTGGTCCTTCTTTTCCAATCCTTACAATCCACTATCTTTTACGTTGACTTGTACCCTAGCCCCATTAAAAGATAATGGATTTGGGCACCAATTTTAGGGTTTTATCATACCCTGCCTTGATTTGGGCGGGAAATTGGGCGAAATTTCCATTTTATCCATGGAAAAGAAAGGGAAATGTCCACACTACCCTCAATCTGCCAATTTTCGTCATCTTTATTGACAGACGTTTACCATTGGACCAAATTGGAGCAAAAAACAAACTTGAATGTCAAAATAGTAGCAATTGATACTTGGAGGACGAAAATGACATCCAGTTGAAACTTGGGGGACGATTTCTATGAATTTCCCATTTTTAAAATATTCTTTTAAGAGTTTATGTAAGAAATCAAGTTTAGATAATATCGGTAAGAGCTTTCTTAGCAATCGTAATGAAAAATAGACTGATTCACCTTACAATTTCTGAAAATGTCTTTACTGATATGCTATCAAGTTGATTTTTACAAGAGCTCTTAGAAAAATATTTTTAAAAAAATGAGCAGTTAGGATATATTGACAGAACTTGAGATGGTCCCCATAAAAATGAATATGCACAATCTATTTATAAATGTTTGTGTCCTCAGGATTATTGCATTAAATGTACGTTAAGTCTGTCCACACATAATATTTTTGCATAGATACTACACTGATCACAATTTGGGGCCCACTAAGGGTCCCACATGAAGAATCCGAGCCGTTCATTAAATTTAAAATATGCCACCACGGAAAGGCAGCTCAATAAGATACTCGTAAGTGCTCTATCGATCCAATCATATAACTTTTCATTTCGATTTTAGGAGTCAAAAAAATATTTTAAATTTAATGAACGGATTGAATTGTTTGTGTGAAACCTGTAGTGAGCTCTACATTGCGATATGTGTAGAATCTAGGTAAAAATCGTCTATTTGGGTAGCACGGCTATTAAATGTACCAAAAATGTTAACCACACATATAGTATGTGCACAGATCGTGCACATGCGATTCTGTGGAGTCCAGAATAGGGTCCCCACAAAAAATCCAAGCGTCCATTAGCTTTAAAATAATTTTCTTAGCCATCACGCTAAAAATGAACTCTGTTAGATACATCTAAGTGCTTGATCCAATCGTCTAAATGTTTCTTCATATTCCAAAATCCTAAAGTCTAAGCGAAAATTTGAAAGATCAGAAGTATTTAGAGGTGTTGGATTGAGCTGATTTTTTACGTGGTGACTTAAAAAATTATTTTAAAAATAATGGATGAATTGGATCGTTTGTGGGGACCCCATAATAGGCCCCACGGAGCTGTATATGCATGATCTGTGCAAATACTCTCTGTGTGGTTAGCATTTCTGCAAATGTACGAGGTCATTGTTCGGTTAGCAAATCGCAAGGATGCACGGACCGGTCTTTGGAACTTAAACGGGTACCACACGAATAATCCAATCCATTCAATAATTTTAAAATAAATTTTCGAGTGGCCTCGCAGAAATCAACTCGATCGGATAATGGTAGGTGTTTGATCCAATCTTATAATTTTTCATTCAGATTACAAGATCAAAAAATACCTACACTTATCCAAATTGAGCTGATTCACCCGAGGTCACTCGAGAAAATTATTTTAATATTATTGAACGGATCAAATTACCTTGTGGGACCCGCAGTGGCCCAAAGACCGATCTAAACACCGTACGTGCACAAACCATCGGTTCCCATAGCATTTCAGTTCAGGATGGTCTCGGGCTCTTGTCGGATTCAGGAATGCTGCTGGGCTGGAGGTGCTGTGTTTGATCTCAAATGATCAAAAAAATTCCAACTATTCAAAAGTGTTTTAGATGGTCAAGATTTTAAGGAGAGAGTTTTTTTTAAAATTTGAATCATTGATTGTCGAGACGGACGGTCCTGATAAAGCGCTTGGGGTACAACACCATATACAACACCTTCGACCCAGCACCATCTTCTAGTCCGTTCTTGCGAGGTTAGGTGTAGATAGACATGAAAAATTCCAGAGGAAGACAGGATTAAAGGTGTCTTATTGAACTATTATTTCGCGGGGGCACTCGAACAAATATTTTAAATTTAATGAATGGTTCGGATTGTTCAAAATACCCCCAGTGGACTTCATATCATGATCTGTATAGAATATGTGTAATTCTCATATGTGTGGATAGATTTTTTTGTAATGAAAGCGTTTAGGTGTTTTTTTTTTTTTTTGATAATCCAAAAGGGTGGAAAGGGGCGATCAGCGTAGTAACTCCCCCTTGGGCGTGACCATAGAGGCTCCTTATCCGCCAATGGAATGTTCAGTTCAAACCATAGCTACCGTCCGAGAGAATGGACTATCACTACAGCACCACCTGGTGCATAGAGACGAGAAATCCACACCTATCTAATGAAGATTTATGTGAAATGCACACCTATCTCCCTGCAACTTACACAATACAACAAATTCCATTTTATTTTTTTAAACCACATATTTAATGTTCAGTTACCTCATATTTTCTCCTAAATCATACTCCTCCCGTTTCTTTTTTAAAGTTCAGTATTCTATTTTGGATCATTCCTTAATAAATGTTAATTTTGTAAAGTTAGTGGGTACAAATTGATACATTTTTCATTTTGTCCTTAATAAATGTCAATTTTGTAAAGTTAGTGTAATGATGATGTCTCTATTACGGCTGTAAATGAGCTGAACAACTCACGAATTCGGCTCGGTTTTAAAAGATAAATGAGCGAGCTCAAGCTCGATTTTGCAGCTCGTTTGATAAACAAGCCGAGCTCGAACCTAGTAGGGCTCGGCTCGAATAGGTTCGTCTCTGCTCGAAATATATAGGTTCGACTCTGCTCGAACATGCCAATATTTGGTTCGACTCGGCTCGTTTAGCCAATTTTTCAATACTAAGGCTGAGCTGTTGACGAATTCGGGCCGAGCCGACTCGTTTACTCCAGAACGAATACTAACGAGCCGAACTCGAGCTAGATATTTTAGAGTTTCTAAAAACTAGACATTTATATCTTTTTCAATAATATCTATCATATTTGGGTTTTGTCCATTGGAGTTTTGTCAAAATACTAAATTTAGTTTATACTTTAACGTTAAGCATAATTAATATACAATTAAAAAGTAGATATACCTAATAACACCAATAAACTATGCTTACATTTAAAAAAAATTAAGATGTAAAATTTCAAATATCTCAATTGGGGCCTATTACATTAAGGTTTTATGTTCTCTTTGTGAGGAAAAGAAAAGTCAGACAAAACGCAATCGAAGTATGGTTCTTTTTTTTATATAAGCCTTACATTGAGGTGGAATTTCCATCAAATGGTTTGAAAGATGCCATGATTAAATCAAACGGCTTAGATTAATACATTTGAAGCTCCGCTTTTTAAAATAGGGTGCGACTTTTTCTGAATAAGTAATTGTACGACTGTGATATCATTGGAGAATCCTTTCCTTTCTGGAAATGGAAAATTACAGAAACATCTTTCCAACTTGGTTTCGTTCGAGGAAAAAGAAACTAATAATTTGTACGACGATTTGATTTCTGATGTTGAAGTACACACCAAAAGCCCCCTTCCCCACGGACTCAGGGGGCTGCTGTCAAGGGACAGCAGCGTGCTGTCCCGACCCAAGGGGTTCCGTTCCGGTCTTGGTCCGACAATCGGAAACGTTCACTTCGTAGAGTTTGTCGAGTTGAACAAGTATGAAAAAAATCACTTTGATCGGATATCTTTAAGTGCCTAATCTGAATATTTTTGTTTTGAAAAGAATGGATCCAAAACACTGGATCAAATCTACTAGAACCCATTATTGATAAGTTATATGTGTTCCGATCAGGCACTTAAAGATATCCGATCAAAGTGATTTTTTGCATACTTGTTCAACTCGACGAGCTCTACGAAGTGAACGTTTCCGATCGTCGGACCAAGATCGGAGTGGGACCCCTTGGGCCGAGACAGCACACTGCTGTCCCTTCAAGGGACAGCAGCCCCCTTGAGTCCCTTCCCCACCTACTTCCACTTCAATAAAAAAGCTACTTTTTTTTTCCTGTAATTTCATGACCTAATTGCAATTTGATACTTATCTGGATGCATGTTATAAGGTTGAGAAATTTTGATAGTGAAAGAGTGATTGGAATTGTGATTAGAGGTGAAAAGAAATTAAACTCCGTTCAAATAAAAAAAATTTAATAACAGGACGTCTAGATCAACTTTCTCACAACTCGACCGATTCTGGGACCCTGAAATTAATGACCGGCAAACACTTTAGTGGCAAGCTATATCCGTCCCAAATTACTGATTTCTTTTCGCTAGTATTTCAGATGTCTCAAGGAATTGTCAATATTTTTATCAATTTGTGGAGTAATAAGCTTTATATGTAATAGATAGAGATCTTGTTTGATACTGTAGATTTTAATAAATTTTAGTTGAACAAAATTTTCAAAATCGAAGCAAACATTATAGATGGCAAACTATAGGGAATATTTCAAGCGGTACAATTGCCCAAAAAGAATAAGCAATTTGAAACGAAGGAAGTACGTAGTAAAGTCGGTTGTTCGGTCGGAAGTAAAATTTTTGTATGAGTCATTATAACCAAGTTTGTTTTAATTGAGTATAGCAGAGATTAGATAATGAACTTGTAAATGGGAACTCACTGAAACAGATCTTTAATTAGTACAAACAATTACTAAATTTTTTTTTTCAACCGATAAAAGAAATCATTTTGTAACAAAATAATAAAAATTACTAAACTAATAAGTACGAATTCCTGTCAATCCCAATCCAAACTGAACCCACATCATTTTTTGACAACCGTTTCTCCGACCAGCTTGTGCGCCTGAACCCAAATCGCTTACATCCGCCCGTTTTCCTCCTCTCCTTTCTTCTCCAACGCGTCGATCAATTTCTTCAAGCACTCCTCGCCGCAATCTTCCCCTTTCCCCCTCCTCGCAATCAAACTCTCGGCCACGTCTGCCGGAGTGATGCTACTCTCATTCAACAACCTTTCAATCTTCCCAAA
>BPLS01021726.1:0-10385 GCA_019656275.1 Rhododendron kiyosumense | reverse complement strand
ATGCTTGGGCAGCAAGCATCCGTGAGACTATAAATACGAGGTAAACCTGGAGGTAAAAGGTACGCAATATTTGGTGATCTCTTATTGTCTTCTTACTGATAATTAGGGTTCATTTTAGTCCGAGATACTAACTTAGGCATCGGAGGGCCTTTGCCACGAGAGGCAAATGTGCACTCACCCCTTCTCTGTTTTGTAGATTAGGGTTCCGACGAAGAACTAGGGTTCCGGTGTAGAGGCACATGAAGACGTTACAGTTTGGTGTTATCCAGAGCACCAATTGTTTTTATCTCCCTACAATTGGTGCCGTCTGTGGGAAACGAGAGAATTCCCTAAAAAGATAACCATAATGGAGGAAGATCCAACCACGCCGTTTAATCCAAAGAACCAGTTAAGTGGTGGAGGGGATAAATCTCCACCAGGTGCTCCGAGAAAGCCCGCTGGAAGGGAGGACAAAGCAACTATGGGCTCCACGAGAAGGAGCAAGTCCCACCGAAGAGAAGTGTCGGTGGAGCTTTCAAGAAGTGTCCACAACAGCGAGGATATCCTCGATAAAAAGAGGAAGGAGATTGAGGAGTACGCTCGTTTGATTAAAAAACGAGAGTATGAAATACTAGAGTTACAGTGAGTACGAGATCACCCAGAAGATTCCGGACTCTCATGAAGGAATTCCGGAGAAGACAAGCGGGCTCTGCTAGTCCATAAGGAGCCTCATTCATGAGGAAGAAGGAGCAGGAGCAATAGTCCTACCACGAGACGATATGAAGCTTCCCCACGAAGAAGGAGAAGCAGAAGTAAAGATCAAATACTAGAAAGGCAAAGGGTTTCTTCACGAAAAAGAAGGAGCAGAGAGCGAAGTTCCACACCCGAGGAAGAAACAAGGAAGCATCACCGTGACAGGTACGAGAGGCCTGATGCTGACTGGGCCAAAGCTACGGCTCACAAAACGAAGGAAAGTGAGGAAGGGACAGTATCTGCGCGAGAAGCGGCACGAAAGGCCCTGAGTAACATCGCAGCCTCCCCTTTTTCTAGGAGGCTCCAGGAGGCCAAATTGCCGAGCAGAGTGAAACACAGAGCGTTCGTGCTTTACGAGACAAACACGGATCCTGTGGCTCACATACAGCACTACCAGGAAGCTATGTTCATGCACGATGGCGATGATGCCATTCTGTGCAAGATGTTCCCATCAAGTCTAGGCAAGGTGGCTTTGTCGTGGTTTCATAAATTGGCACCACGATCCATTCGAGGATGGAGACAATTGGCCGAGGAATTCATTGCCCGGTTCTTGACAAGTAGAAAGGCCCCGAAGATGTTTGAAAGTCTTTCCACCATGAAGCAAGTAGAGAGCGAGCCGATCAGAGATTACGCAAAGAAGTACTGGGAAACTTTCAACGAGATTGTAAGCTGCAGTGAGGGGTATGCCATAGCAACCTTCAAAACTGGTTTGCCTGTTCGGGGAGAACTGAGTCGCTCACTTAATAAACATCCGGTGGCTATGTTGGCCAAACTGATGGAGCAAATAGAGCAGCACGCCAGAATGGAGGATGACATACTCCGCGAGGACGGCAGGATCGCTGCCGAACAGCCCAAGACACCTGCCAAGAAGGTGGATAAGCCTGAGCCCAAGACGTACAAGGAGAGGAAGGAGTATGGGCAGGCTAAGAAAGACCCGTATAAGGAAAAGCAAGTCTCTGATCCCAAATCCTTCTTTTCTTTCACGACTGTTTGGAAGGAACCAATCTATAGGATTCTTTATCGAATAAAGAATCAGCCATACTTCAAATGGCCCCCAAATCTAGGCGGAGATAAAGACGCCAAACGTGCTACGAATCAGCATTGCAGCTGCCATAAGGATTGGGGCCATATGACTGAAGATTGCGAGATGTACAAAAGACACCTTGACGATTTGGTCTCTCGAGGCTATCTCAAGGAGTTTATCCAGGAAGATCCCAAGGAAAAGGGGAAAGGCATGGAACTGGATTACGAGCAGAATTTTAAAGGGGTAATCCATATGATACATGGGTTGGCCGCGCCTTATACGAGAAATGAGGTTAGGTTGTTACAGAGGCAGTTTAAGCATGATCAGCATGTGATGCGATTGGGTAATAAGAGAGGATGAGAGAATGACGTATGCAATGAAAGCATAGCATTCACAGATGATGATTTGGGAGAAGTCCAAATACCCTATAATGATGTTTTGGTCATAACCATACGAGTCGGGGAGTATGACATCGAGAGGATCCTGGTGGATTCGGGGAGTTGTACAGAGGTGATGTACTACTATGCGTTTAAGAAGCTGGGGCTGGCCCAAACAGATTTGGAGCAATCCATAACACCACTGATTGAGTTTGGTGCAAGGGCAGTTTGGCCTCTTGGAAAAGTAACACTGCCTGTTCAGGCCGGATCAATTGTCTTGAGGACAGATTTTCTGGTCGTAGATGTTCCTTCTTCCTGTAGCGCAATTATAGGAAGAACCTGGTTGCACAAGATGAGGGCAGTCTCCTCAACTTACCATCAGATGGTAAAATTCCCAGGATCCAATGGGATTGAAGTAATTAGGGGCAATCAGAAAGTGGCCCAACAATGTTTGATTTCCATCGTCAAAAGAGCCCCAAAGGCCCAACACGTTCATACATTGGAAGTACCGGATCAACCGACTATCGAGGATGTCGGAAGATACCCGGCTGATAAAGTAATCGAGGGCTTGGACAAAATTCAGATCAACGAGGCTGATCCTGAAAGATATTTTTTGATTGGGGAATCACTACCAGCAGAGGAAAAAGCTGAATCAATACAGTTTCTGAAGGAATATGTCGACGTGTTTGCGTGGGTACCAGAAGAGATGCCCGGCGTAGATGCTGATATAATCTGTGATCACTTGAATGTTGACCGTCAGCATAAGCCAGTCATTCAGAAGAAACGTAGGGCAGTCGTGCAACACGTGGACGCTGTTGTTGAGGAGGTCAATCGCTTGCTGGAGGCTAAAACGATACGTGAAGTCTACTACCCCGAATGGTTGTCCAACACCGTGGTCATGAAGAAAAAGAACGGAAAGTGGCGTGTTTGTGTGGACTTCACAGATCTGAACAAAGCATGTCCCAAGGACAGTTTTCCTCTCCCAAGGATAGACCAGTTGGTTGACGCAACAGCTGGCTATGAGCGAATGAGTTTTCTTGATGCATATTGAGAATATCATCAAATTGCTATGTTTGGGCCCGATCAGGAGAAGACTTCTTTTATCACTCCATGAGGGGTTGTACTGCTATAGTGTTATGCCATTTGGGCTAAGAAACGCTGGGGCGACATACCAAAGACTTGCAACTATCATGTTCAGAGAACTGCTTAGGAAAACTATGGAGGTTTACATAGACGATATGGTGGTGAAAAGTCGAGACAAGCGAGGGCATATTACGGATTTAAGAGAAGTCTTTGAAATCTTAAGGAAGTACAAACTAAAGCTCAATGCCTTGAAGTGTGCGTTTGGGGTTGGTTCTGGGAAGTTCCTAGGCCATCTGGTGATCATGAGGGGAATTGAGGCCAACCCAGATCAAATTGCAGCCTTGCAGAAGCTGCAAAGTCCCAAAACCACGAAGGAAGTCCAGAGACTGACTGGGATGGCTGCAGTACTTAATAGATTTATCAGTAGTTCAAGTGATAAGTGCAGTCCTTTTTTTCAGTTACTAAAGAAGAGGGAAGGGTTTGAATGGGGAGCAGAATGTGAGCAAACTTTCCAGGACCTGAAGAAGTATCTGGCTAAGCCTCCACTTTTGTCAACCCCACAGCCAGGTGAGTCTTTGATTTTATACTTAGCTGTTTCTGAGCATGTTGTAAGTGTAGTCCTGTTAAGGGATTTGGGGACCGAGCAAATCCCAATATATTATGTTAGCAAGACACTGCTGGATGCGGAGACGAAATATCAGCCCCTAGAAAAACTTATCCTGGCACTAAGGACAGCAACGACGAAATTGCCACACTACTTCCAAAGCCACAGGGTTGTGGTTTATACTGAATTTCCACTGAAGTCGCTGCTACGAAAGACAGATTTTTTAGGAAGACTCTCGACGTGGTCCGTCGAGTTGAGCCAATATGATATTGATTATCAACCATGAACAGCAATCAAAGGCCAAGTGTTGGCTGATTTTATGGCAGAGTTTTCTCCCACAGTAGCTCCCATGCCTCCCACGAAAAAGGAACAGGAGAATAAGACATTGTCCACGAAGGATAAAGTCTCAGCCGAACAGGACGATACGAAATGGAAGTCATTCGTAGATGGATCAGCTTGTAATACTGGTTCAGGAATAGGTGTTGTCCTTTTTCCTCCCGGAGGAGTAATGATAGAATTGTCTGTTCGGCTTGGTTTCAGTGCATCGAATAATGTGGCGGAGTACGAGGCACTCTTAGCTGGATTGAGAAGTGCAAAGACTCTGAAAGCAAAACGAGTAAGGGTGCATTGTGATTCACAGCTTGTAGTTAACCAGCTGTCCGGGGAATATCAGGCCTGGAATGAGAAGATGGCGGCATATGTGGAAGCGGCCAAAGATTTACTTGACACCTTCGAAAGGGTCCACATTAAACAGATAAGTTCTGGACAGAATGCCCATGCCGATTCCCTGGCATGGCTGGCTGCAGCAGTTCCAACTGAACTCAAGCGAAGGGTGGCAGTTGAGTATCTGACGGAGCTGAGCATTACGAGGAGCGTGGAGTTAATCTTGGACGTGAACCAAGGTCCGAGTTGGATGGACCCGATTGTGGAGTTTTTACGAGATGAAATACTCCTCGTCGATAAAAAGGAAGCTCATAAGATCAAAATCAAGTCTACAAGGTTTTGGCTATCCCCAAAAGGGAAGCTCTACAGAGAGTCTTTCACTGGCCCATATTTGCTGTGCGTACACCCAGAGATGGTGTAAAAATTTCTTCATGAAATACATGAGGGAACATGTGGGAGTCATGCTGGGGGCAGATCCATCGTCCACCGAGTAATTACCCAAGGCTACTGGTGGCCACATATGCAGGAAGATGTAAAGATGTATGTAAAAATTTGTGAGAAGTGTCAGAAATTCTCACCAATAATTCGAACATCAGCCGAGGATCTGGTGCCTTTGACAAGTCCTTGGCCGTTTGCTCAATGGGGAATGGACATCGTGGGTCCACTGCACAAAGCAACTGGGAATTGAAAATTCCTTTTAGTTGCGACAGATTATTTTACTAAGTGGATTGAGGCAGAACCATTGGCCAAAATCACCGAGCCCATGATAGAGAGATTCGTGTGGAAGAGTATCATTACCTGATTTGGGGTTCCCTATTCTTTGATTCAGATAATGGGTCCCAATTTCAGAAGAAATTCAAGGCTTTTTGTGCCCAGTATGGAATCCGGAATTATTATTCAACTCCAGCCTACCCTCAGAGTAATGGGCAGGCAGAAGCATCTAACAAAACCATTCTTGAGGGGATCAAGAAGAGGTTGGATAAGGCCAAAGGGAAATGGCCCGATGAATTGCCTCTTGTTTTATGGGTACATAGGACGACGCCTAGGAGGTCTACGGAAGAGACCCCCTATTCGTTGGCTTACGGCACAGAGGCAATCATACCTTTGGAAGTGGGCCTTCCAACCAACAGGACTATATTGGTTGAAAGTGGGGGCAATGACAAAGTCCTTGAAATTGAGCTTGATCTCGCCGAAGAGAGGAGGGAAAGGGCCTTGGTCCATTTGGCTTCTTATCAGGAACAATTGATGAAAAGCTATAATAAGCATGTTCACCCTCGAGAGTTTGGTGTTGGGGACCTAGTACTACGAAAGGTGCTCGGCAACACCAAAGTGGCCAATGAAGGCAAGCTAGGAGCCAACTGGGAAGGCCCGTATCGAGTAACCGAGATTGTGGGCGTAGGGGCCTACAGATTGGCTGATTTGGACGGCAATCCAATTCCGAGGCCATGGAATGTCCATAATCTGTGAAAATTCTTTGTTTAGAAGAATTGAGTTTTATTTTAAATTGCACTACGTGCTGGCATGGGAATTACGAATAAAATTCCCTTGTTTTTCTTATTTTATGTTATGGTTTGCTCTGTTTTAGTTGCAAAAGGTACGACTAAGTGTCCCTTTGAGTTCAAGTCTATGTATAAAGACATTCTTTTTCTCAAAGTATATTCCGTTTTTTGAAATGTTGGTTTTTTAATATGAAATATCGAATATTAGTTTTATTTTCCTTATTCATATTGGGGAGCATGAGATTGGCACGAATGCCATATACGAATACATCTATGCTTGATAAAACATAGCTCGATAACTGTGCACGCACAAACGCTAAAGTATGAGAAACTTACAAACAAACAAATGTACCCCTAGTATGAAGATACTTGGGATGAATACGGAAGCACGCAGTCTGTTCGGATACAATCAGTTGAGTAAGTGATTGTGATAAAAAGTACAAGATACTGTAAATTCGAGAGACTTACATCTGACTTTTGATTAAAATACGAGAAATTTAGATCAAAATTTGGTATGATATACCTCAAGTACGAAACACTTGTAAAATGCCTAAGTACGAATATACTTAGTAAAATCTGAGACTTGCATACGAAAACATGCAAGAAATCAAGTACGCAATACTTGATTGATGGATACTTGGATCCATTAACCTATCCGAGAATGAGAAGCATAAACCAAAGTACGAGATACTAAGTCAATTAGAGCTTACATATGCATTCGAATACATGCATCTGCATCAGAAAGAGAGGCATGAAATACCCACAAAGAACTTAGTTAAAACATTAAACAACCACGAAAGGGTTTGTTACCGAACAGATCAAAAGAGATCAAAAACTTCTGTGTCATCACCGAAACAAAAAACAAAGAAAAGAAAAAAAAGAGTTCTTTTGGTGCCTCGCAGGGCTGAAATAACTACGGTCGCGCAGGACCTGCAAGTTGTTCTACGAATTGGGAATAACATGCTTACCAAATTTAGTCCAATTCTTGGACCTCAGGAGCAAGTTGGTCTGCAGCCTCAGTGACAATCTCTGTTGAGATACCATCACCACCAGTATCTCCTTCCTCAACAAATGGATCATTGGTTGATTGCCGAACAGGTGACTCTACGACAGCAGTCCTCAAAACTTCAGTAGGCATATCTTCTTCAGCACCAGCAAATTCTTCGATCTATTGATCGATGTCATCTTCAGGATTCCCCTGGGGTTCATCCACAACTTAAGCACGTTTGCTTGGTAAATCGTTGTCCTCCCAAAGGGGAGAATCCTCAGCAACCCCTACCTTCGTCAGACATGTTTCCCAGCAAGCTATCCAGATCTAGTCCTGAATGGCAGGCATCTGGTTCACATAGCTCGCTCTTGTTGTGTCGAAACCCTTTTTATGACCTTCGTCGTATGAGGCCTTTTTGGTACTGTCAATCTCTGCTAGAGCTTGACCAAGGCTATCCTCGGCAGTCTTAAGCTTGCTTTTGATCTCCACAACCTCTACTTTAGCCTTGTCTCTCTCTTTCTCTCTCTCTCTCTCTCCAGCCTCGAGATTGATCGGAGCAGCCTCGTATTGTCGTTTAGAAGTCTGACTTTCTCAGCGTCAGCTTCTTGATACTTTTGGCCCAAAGCCATCATCTTTTGGATAAACTGTGCAGATACCAAAAATAAATTAAAAGATTTTCTGGAAAACCACTATAATCAAAGCAAAGCTAAAAGCAGATTGTTTGGTTACCTTGATTCCACTAACGAGACCAGTGGATACAAGTTTATCTGCAGGCGAAGAGGTTTCTTTCTACATGTCCACTGGAAGTGAGAGGCCCTGAGCTAGGGCTAGTGCAGTCTCGGAAGAGCTAGCACTGTCCCCAACATTTACAGGTCGGTCCCCCCTTATGAGTTGTGGGGCCCAGACCTCAGAAGCAATTTGGGTGCTTGGTGATGGAGTTTCCAATGGTACTGAGGTAGCTGGAACGTCGGTATCTCCGGCCTCGTTGCTCCGGGGACGTTTGTCCCGATGGGCATCAGCGGCCTCAAGAGAACTATCTTGTTCCTGAGGAGCAGATGATGACCTCGTAGATCCCCCCTATTGCGACGAGATCGTGGGGGGGGGGGGGGGGAGCACTAGTTGATGCCACCCTATTGGTAGCACCACGTCCCCGTCTGGGGACAATGAGAAGGGTACTAAGGTCTAAAGGTTGGTGAGTCATGGTACCTGGGCTCTAAGGAGAACGAGAGTAGCTGGAGGATGAAGATTGACTAGTGATGCAGAGGGAAACTGGCTGTTCGGTCTGGTGTTCGGGTATAACTTGTCTCCGTCTGGACCTCCTGAGTACCATGCGGGTTACAGGAACACCTTTAGGGATAGCAACTTCACCTGGCTGTCCAGCAAGGGTGACTTCAGCCTGCAATCCTAAACTCTGTGGTTGCTGAGGAGTTGCTGAGGATGAGGCACCGCTGGTGCTCGGATTAGCTAGTCTCCTGTCAATAAACCCTTTATAGGCGGGGTCGTAGCCTAATAAGACATTGGCATCACGACCCCGACCAAATGATGGGTACCTGGTTCACCTTTATATCTTAAAATTCTGTTGATCTCCACTGTTCGGAAGTAGCTAGGCTCAGCTCTGGGACGCTTGTTTGCGTTATCCGTTGCACGGTTAAAAACATAATGAGGGTCAGAAACTATAAGGAAACGTTAAACGAAAGTTACAAGAAGAAGTGGAAATCAGGAGCATACGTGGATAGCCCCATATGTGGGTGCAGTGGAAGCCCACCACCTAGCCATCTTCACCTACTGGCTCGAATGCTCCAGTAACATAGAGAAAATCGATCTCGTGATCGCGAGCAGAGTCTGGTAAATTTAGCACGAGACGCTTATCTGCTTTCCTAACTTTGAAATAGAAAGTATTATAATCGGGGTTTAGCACGATGCTATACCACCATTGGATGTCCCAGATTCCTAGCTGGGTCCCCAAGATTCTATTCAAAGCTACTACCCCCATTACTAACCTAAAGAAATTGGTGGAAACTTGCATCGGTGTGAGTCGATACCAGTTTAAGACTTGACGAAGTAATGGATGGAGGGGAAATCTAACTCCCCCTCTCAACAATGGCTACGATAGGGATGCACATCCTATCCCATGTGCCCCCGTCCCTGTTCGCATCTAATGGGGCGAGTTCAAGCCCTACATTCTCAGGAACGTCATATTCTCTCCTAAAAGCCGTCATGGCTGAGGGGGTTTCACAAAGCTTCTTGAATTTTTCGGGCTTAGGGCCGCTATCACCCTCATTCGCCATCGAAATACACAGAGGAAGCTATGAATAGACTAGAATCTAGAAGGGATATGAGCAAAACCCTAGAAACTGACAAATCAGAGAGAAAGAGCTTATAACGAGAGAAAAGCGAAGAGGCTTACGAGATGAACTATGACGATGTCTGAGATTGCAGAAGGAATACGTAGACGGCGGCGATGGCGTTTTGAGTCGCTCAAACAGTAAGGGACGAGAAAGAATTTGAGTTTATGTGAAGACTCAAAAGAAAACCCTTTCAGGGGTTTAAGGGCGAAGAACGGAGACGAAACGTCTCTCTCCACGCCGTTACGAGTTAAAGTAACGGAAAGCAAAAAACGTGCTAACGACATTTGGAAGAAACGTCAGTTCAAATTTAATGCAAAGTGTACGAAATACGCCACGTGGAGTCATTACCCTGAGACGGTATAATGACGAAGCCGCCAAAAACATCAAAGAGTATTAATGCAATGACTGCCCGGGGTTAGACGAGTTTGGTCTAGAACGTTTGTTTCTAAAAAGCTTCACTCATTGCCCCTAAATAGTGGCAAATGGATAAAGCTGGGGAGCAATTGTAGGGAGGTATTCCCGAACAGGTACAATATGTCACCGAGCACGTGATGTACCGGGGACACGTGGTAGGCGTGATAAGCTTATCGCCGTGCAGTGCGATGAACGGCTGTGTGGACCAGTGACATGAGAAGTCATTAACCCAAGCTGTCTGTTCGGCTAATAAGGACAAAAGACATGAGAAGTCCTTTGACCAAGTGTAACGACATGGACCAATTGCATGTGAGGTCATTGGTCCATGTGGACTGTTCGGCAACAAGGTAGCCGAACAAGGGAAGAAGCTGCCCTAAAACATGACGCAGCAGGAATGCTCCAGAAGGTTCCAGAATAGTAATATTCCGTAAAGGAATGAGATCCCGAGTATATAGGATCAAGGCAAGACACCTAACGTGAATGAGATATTCGGATGATTAAAGGACTGAGAGTCCCAAAAGGATTAGGCCATTATACTGATAAGGGAATGAGAATCCATTGGATACTAGGTTTCCTATATGAGATAGGAATCCTAAGGCAACAGGGATGCTTGGGCAGCAAGCATCCGTGAGACTATAAATACGAGGTAAACC
>BPLS01021724.1:0-13658 GCA_019656275.1 Rhododendron kiyosumense | reverse complement strand
TCGAGGATGGATATAACAAGGGTTTCGATGCTACAACGGCCAACTATATGGGGCAGATGCCAGGGATCCAAGATCATATTTGGATTGCAAGTTGGGAGGCATGCCTCACAAAGGTGGGAGTTGCTGAGGATTCTCCATTCTGGGTTGACAACGACCTACCGAGCACCCGCGATACAAACGTGCATGAACAAGTGGAGCAGCCAGAGGATGACATTGACCAGCAAATCGAAAATTTTGGAGATGCTGGAGAAAACCAACAATCACTGTTCGGGAGGAGACCAATGATCCCATTATTTTAGGAGAAAATACTAATGGTGGTGGTCCCAGCTCTGAAGGTGCTGCAGGGGCCTCAAACGAACCTCTCCCGGAGATTCAAGATTTGGACTAACTTTTGGAGTGTGATCTCCTTGGAACAATTTGCAGGTCCTTCGTGACCGTAGTTAAATCAGCCCTGCGAGGCATCGGAAGAACTCTTTCTTTTTTTCCTTTTCTTTGTTTCTGATGATACAAGTATTTGGCCCTTCGTGGCATAACTTTGGGTTTTGTCTTTTGCTCGGCCCTTCGTGGCCAATTCTATTTTTCGGATCTCACATATTTGTCTTTGGGCATCTCGTAACTGTGTATCTTTCCTTGTGCTTCTTATCACAAGTTATGTTATCAAGACTGCATCTGTTCGTATGCATTTAAGTCTCCGTTTTGTCCAGGTATTTCGTACTTGGATTTTACTAAGTATTTGACATGTCTCGTTATGCCTTACAGAATCAAGTATTTCGTACTTGATTACTTTGCATGTTTACGTATGCAAGCCTCAGAGTATATTCGTACTTAGGCATTTCATAAGTATTTCGTACTTGAGGTATCTCATACCAGATTTTGCTCAAAATTCCTTGAACTTAAATCGAATTTAATACAAAGGTTAACTGTAAGTTTCTCGGACTTATAGTATCTCATACTTGTCAGCACAATCACTTACTCAAATGATTGTGCCCGAACAGCTGCATGTGTTTTGTATGCATCCCAAGTCTTTTCATACTTGGGGTACATTTGTTTACGAGTTTCTCATACTTTAGCGTTTGTTCGTGCGCGGTTCTTAAGCTATCAAGCATAGATATATGGTGTTCGTGCCAATCCCATGCTCCCCAATATGAATAAGGAAAAGAAAATCAGTATTCCATATTTCATATTTAAGAAACCAATATTTTCAAAAAGCTGAATATACTGTGAGGAAAAGAATGTCTTTATTCATAGACTGAACTCAATGGGGCGTTATTCGTACCCCTTGCAACTAAAACAGAGTAATCCTGTAGTAGAGTAAGAGAAAACAAGGGAATTTTATTCGTAATTCCCACACAATCACGTAGTGCAATCTAAAATAAAACGAAATTCTTCTAAACAAAGAATTTTCTCAAATTATGAACATTCCATGGCCTCGGGATTGGGATGCCGTCCAGATTAACCAATCTGTATGCCCCAATGCCCACAATTTCTGTTACCCGATACGGGCCTTCCCAGTTGGCCCCTAGCTTGCCTTCGTTGCCTTCGTTGGCTATTTTGGTGTTGCCGAGCACCTTTCGTAGTACAAGGTCCCCAACACCAAATTCTCGCGGGTGTACATGCTTGTTATAGCTCTTTATCAGTTGTTCCTGATAAGAGGCCAAATGGACTAGGGCCCTTTCTCTCATCTCCTCGGCGAGATCAAGCTCAATTTCAAGGGCTCTGTCATTGCCCCCACTTTCAACCAACACAGTCCTGTTGGTTGGAAGGCCCACTTCCAGAGGTATAACTGCCTCTGTACCGTATGCCAATGAATAGGGGGTCTCTCCCGTAGGCCTCCTTGGTGTTGTCCTATGTGCCCGCAAAACAAGGGGCAGTTCATCGGGCCATTTCTCCTTGGCCTTATCCAACCTCTTCTTGATCCCGTCAAGAATGGTTTTATTAGATGCTTATGCCTGTCCGTTACTCTGGGGGTATGCTGGAGTTGAATAGTCGTTCCGAATTCCATATTGGGCACAAAACGCCTTGAATTTCTTTTGAAATTGGGACCCATTATCTGTGATCAAAGAATAGGGAACCCCAAATCGAGTAATAATACTCTTCCACACAAACCTTTCGACCATGGGTTCAGTGATTTTGGCCAGTGGTTCAGCCTCAATCCATTTGGTGAAATAATCTGTCGCAACTAAAAGGAATTTTCGATTCCCAGCTGCTTTGTGCAATGGCCCCACGATGTCCATTCCCCATTGGGCAAATGGCCAAGGACTTGTCAAAGGCACCAGATCCTCGGCTGGTGTTCGAATCATCGGTGAGAATTTCTGACATTTCTCACAAATTTTAACATACATCTTTGCATCCTCCTGCATATGTGGCCACCAGTAGCCTTGGGTAATTGCTCGGTGGGCAATGGATCTGCCCCCAGCATGACTCTCACATGTTCCTTCATGTATTTCGTGAAGAAATTTCTGAACCATCTCGGGGTGTACGCAGAGCAAATATGGGCCCGTGAAGGACTTTCTGTAAAGCTTCCCTTCTGGAGACAGCCAAAACCTTGCAGATTTGGTTTTGACCTTATGGGCCTCCTTTTTATCAATGGGGAGTATTTCGTCTCGTAAAAACTCCACGATTGGGTCCATCCAACTTGGACCTTGGTTTACTTCCAAAACTAACTCCACGTTTTTCCCAATGCTCGGCTCTGTCAGATGCTCAACTGCAACTCTTCGCTTGAATTCGGTTGGGACCGCTGCAGCCAGCCATGCCAGTGAATCGGCATGTGCATTTTGTCCAGAACTTATCTGTTCAATATGGACCCTCTCGAAGGTATCAAGTAGATCTTTGGCGGCTTCCACATATGCCGCCATTTTCTCATTCCGGGCCTGATATTCACCGGACAGCTGATTCACCACAAGCTGTGAGTCACAATGAACCCTTACTCTTTTTGCCTTCAGAGTCTTTACACTTCTCAATCCAGCTAGGAGTGCCTCGTACTCCGCCACGTTATTCGATGCACTGAATCCCAACCGAACAGACAGTTCTATCATAATTCCTCCGGGAGGAAAAAGAACAACACCAATTCCCGAACCAGTGTTACAAGCTGATCCGTCAACGAATAAATTCCACTCCGTATCATCCTGTTCGGCTGAGACTTTATCCCTCGTGGACAGTATTTTACTCCCTTGTTCCTTTTTCGTAGGAGGCAGGGGGGGAGCTACCGTGGGAGAAAACTCTGCCACAAAATAAGCCAACACTTGGCCTTTGATTGCTATTCGTGGTTGATAATCAATATCATATTGACTCAACTCGATGGACCACGTCGAGATTCTTCCTGAAAAATCTGCCTTTCGTAGCAGTGACTTTAGTGGAAATTCAGTATAGACCACAACCCTATGGCTCTGGAAGTAGTGGGGCAATTTTTTCGTTGTTGTCCTAAGTGTCAGGACAAGTTTCTCTAAAGGCAGATATCTTGTTTCTGCGTCTAGCAATGTCTTGCTTACATAATATATTGGGATTTGCTCGATTCCCAAATCCCTTAACAGGACTGCACTCACAGCATGCTTAGAAACAGCTAAGTACAAAATCAAGGACTCACCTGGCTGCGGGGTTGACAGAAGAGGAGGCTCGGCCAGATACTTTTTCAGGTCCTGAAAAGCTTGTTCACATTCTGCTCCCCATTCAAACCCTTCCCTCTTTTTCAATAACTGAAAAAAGGGTATACATTTATCACTTGATCTGCTGATAAATCTATTAAGTGCTGCAGCCATCCCAGTTAGTCTCTGGACCTCCTTTGTGGTTTTGGGACTTTGCAGCCTCTGCAAGGCTGCAATCTGATCTGGGTTAGCCTCAATTCCCCTCATTGTGACCAAGTGCCCTAGGAACTTCCCAAAACCAACCCCAAACGCACATTTCGAGGCGTTGAGTTTCAACTTGTACTTTCTCAAGATCTCAAAGACTTCTCTCAAGTCTGTAATGTGCCCTCGCTTGTCTCGGCTTTTCACCACCATATCGTCTATGTAAACCTCCATGGTTTTCCCGAGCAGCTCCCTGAACATGATAGTCACAAGCCTTTGGTATGTCGCCCCTGCGTTTCTCAGCCCAAACGGCATGACACTATAGCAGTACAAACCCCGTGGGGTGATGAAAGATGTCTTCTCCTGATCGGGCCCAAACATAGCAATTTGATGATATCCTCGATACGCATCAAGAAAACTCATTCGCTCGTAGCCAGCTGTTGCGTCAACCAACTGGTCTATCCTTGGGAGGGGAAAACTATCCTTAGGGCAGGCCTTGTTCAAGTCTGTGAAGTCCACACAGAAACGCCATTTCTCATTCTTCTTCTTTACGACCACAGTGTTAGACAGCCACTCAGGGTAGTAAACCTCACGTATTGCTTTTGCCACAAGCAAACGATTAACTTCTTCAACAACAACATCCACGTGCTGTACGGCCGCCCTACGTTTTCTCTGAATAACTGGCTTATGCTGAGGGTCAACATTCAGATGGTGGCAAATTATGTCAGCATCTACGACGGGCATCTCTTCTGGTACCCATGCAAACACATCGATATATTCCTTCAGAAACTGTATTGACTCAGCCTTTTCCTCTGCTGGTAGTGATTCCCCAATCAAAAAATATCTTTCGGGATCTGCCTCGTTGATCTGAATTTTTTCCAAGCCCTCGATTACCTTATCAGCCGGGCATCTTTCGACATCCTCGATAGTCGGTTGATCTGGCACTTCCAGTGTATGAACATGGTGGGCCTTCGGGGCCTTCTTAACGATGGAAATCAAACATTGTTGGGCCACTTTCTGATTGCCCCTAATTGCTTCGATCCCATTGGATCCTGGGAATTTCATCATCTGGTGGTAAGTTGAGGAGACTGCCCTCATTTTGTGTAATCAGGTTCTTCCTATAATCGCGTTATAGGAAGAAGGGACGTCTACAACCAGAAAATCCGTCCTCAAAACAACTGATCCTGCCCGAACAGGCAGTGTTACCTTTCCAAGGGGCCAAACTGCCCCTGCACCGAACCCAATCAAGGGCGTTATGGATTGCTCCAAGTCTGTCTGGGCCAGCCCCAGCTTCTTGAATGCGTCATAGTACATCACCTCTGTACAACTTCCTGAATCCACTAGGATCCTTTCAATGTCATACTCCCCAACTCGTAGGGTTATGACCAAAGCATCATTATGAGGTATCTGGACCTCTCCCAAATCGTCATCTGTGAAGGCTATGCTTTCATTGCATACGTCACTCTCTCGCCCTCTTTTATTACCCAATCGCATCACATGCTGATCGTGCTTAAACTGTCTTTGCAACAGTCTAACCTCATTTCTCGTATAAGGTGCGGCCAGCCCATGTATCATATGGATTACCCCCTTAGGATTTTGCTCATAATCTAGTTCCATGGCCTTCCCTTTTTCCTTGGGATTTTCCTGGATAAACTCCTTGAGATAGCCCCGAGAGACCAAATTATCAAGGTGTTTTTTGTACATCTCGCAATCTTCAGTCATGTGGCCCCAATCCTTGTGGTAGCTGCAGTGCTGATTTGTAGCACGTTTAGCGTCTTTATCTCCGCCAAGACTTGGGGGCCACTTGAAGTACGGCTGATTCTTTATTCGATAAAGAATTCTGTAGATTGGCTCCTTCCAAACGGTAGTGATAGAAAAGAAGGATTTGGGATCAGGGGCTTGCTTTTCCTTGTACGGGTCTTTCTTAGCCTGCCCGTACTCCTTCCGCTCCTTGTACGTTTTGGGCTCAGGCTTATCCACCTTCTTTGCTGGTGTGTTAGGCTGTTCGGCAGCAATCCTGCCGTCCTCGCGGAGTATGTCATCCTCCATTCTGGCGTGCTGCTCTATTCGCTCCATCAGTTTGGCCAACGTAGCCACCGGATGTTTATTCAATGAGCGACGCAGTTCTCCCCGAACAGGCAAACCAGTTTTGAAGGTTGCTATGGCATATTCCTCACTGCAACTCTCAATCTCGTTGAAAGTTTCCCAGTACTTCTTTGCGTAATCTCTGATCGGCTCGCTCTCCGCCTGTTTCATGGTGGAAAGACTCTCAAACGTCTTTGGGGCCTTTCTACTTGTCAAGAACCGAGCAGTGAATTCCTCGGCTAACTGCCTCCATCCTTTTATGGATCGTGGTGCCAACTTATGAAACCAAGACAATGCCACTTTGCCTAGACTTGATGGGAACATTTTGCACAGAATGGCATCATCACCATCGTGCATGAACATGGCCTGCTGGTAATGCTGTATGTGAGCCACAGGGTCCGTGTTTGTCTAGTAAAGCACGAATGCTCCGTGCTTCCCTCTGCTCGGCAACCTGGCCTCCTGCAACCTCCTTGCAAAAGGGGAGGCTGCGATATTACTCAGGGCTTTACGTGCCGCTTCTCGTGCGGACACTGTCCCTTCCTCATTTTCCTTCGTTTTGTGAGCCGTAGCTTTGGCCCAGTCAGCATCAGGTCTCTCATACCTATCACGGTGATGCTTCCTTAATTTTTCCTCATATGAGGAACTCCGTTCTCTGCTCCTTCCTCTTCGTGAAGAAGCCCTTCGCCTTTCTAGTGTGCTGTCTTTACTTCTGCTTCTCCTTCTTCGTGGGGAAGCTTCATACCGTCTCGTGGTAGGACTATTGCTCCTGCTCCTTCTTCCTCGTGAATGAGGCTCTTTATGGACTAGCAGAGCCCTCCTATCTTCTCCAGAATTCCTTCGTGAGAGTCCGGAGTCTTCCGGGTGATCTCGTACCCGCTGCAGCTCTCGTATCTCGTACTCTCGTCTTTTAATCAAACGAGCGTACTCCTCAATCTCCTTCCTCTTTTTGTCGAGGATATCCTCGCTTTTGTGGACACTTTTTGAACGGTCCACCGATGCCTCTCTTCGGTAGGACTTACTCCTTCTCGTGGAGCCAGTAGTTGCTTTGTCCTCTCTTCTAGTGGGCTTTTTCAGAGCACCTGGTGGAGATTTATCACCTCCACGACTTAACTGGTTCTTCGGATTGAACGGCGTGGTTGGATCTTCTTCCATCATGGTTATCTTTTCAAGAAATTCTTTTGTTTCCCACAGACGGCGCCAATTGTAGGGGGATGAAAACAATTGGTGTTATGAACAACACCAAACTGCAAACGACTTCACGTGCCTCTACACCGGAACCCTAGTTCTTCGTCGGAACCCTAATCTGCAAAACAGACAAGGGGTGAGTGCACCTTTGCCTCTCGTGGCAAAGGCCCTCCGATGGCTAAGTTAGTATCACGAACTAGCAATGAACCCTAATTATCGGTAGGAAGACAATGAGAAATCACCAAATATTGCATACCTTTTACCTCCAGGTTTACCTCGTATTTATAGGATCGCGGATGCTCGCTGCTCAAGCATCCCTGTTGCCTTAGGATTCCTACCTCGTATAGGAAACCTAGTATCTCGTGGATTCTCATTCTCTTATCTATACAATATCTTAATCTTTATGGGACTCTCAGTCCTTTTGGGACTCTTTCCCATAATTATCCGTACACCCCACGCACATTGGGTCTCTTGCATCGCTCCTATACACTCGGGATCTCATTCTTTTACAGAATATTACCATTCTGGAGCATTCTTGCCACATCATGATTTAGAGCAACTTCTTCCACTGTTCGGCTTCCTCTTTTCTGAACAGTCCTCATGGACCAATGACCTCACATACAACTGGTCCATGTCGTTATATCTGGACAAATGACTTCACATGTCTTTGTCCTTGTCAGCCGAACAGACTGTTTGGACCAATGACTTCACATGTCACTGGTCCACATCGCTGCTCATCGCACTGCCCGGCGATAGATTTATCATGCCTGCCACGTGTCCCTAATACATCACGTGTTCGGCGACTAAACTTACCTGTTCGGGAATACCTCTCTACATACAATATGAATCTTATTTGATAGATCTCAATTATTTCTATAAAACAATAATTTTAAAAACATAAAAGATAATATATGTTGAGAGATATAAGCCATTAAAAATGACAGATAAAACCATAGTGGACATTTAAATTGAGATAGAGGGAGTATTTGTAGACCTGCATTTCTACTAAAATAAGACACTAGGACAGTTTTGATGGTGCAAAGGTACGCATGCAGAGGTATTAACGGTGATAAAAGAGGGGCTGAGCCATAAATGACTATCCCTCCACAGATGAAGATCTCATATTGGAGGTAAGAAAATGAGATTAACAACTTGAAATCTTATACTCCCTCCGTTCCATATAAGTTGTCATTTTTTAAATTAAAAAATCAACTACATCCGTATATAATATTTTAAATTTTTTCACACCAAATTAAAGTACTAATCAAGATCTTTAATACGGTGCAAAAAAATTTGAAAAATTATGCACGAAAGTAGTTAATTTTTTGATTTGAAAAGAGGTAAGAGAGAAAAAGTGGGACTATCATTATAGAACGGAAGTAGCATTAAAAAAACGAAATCCTTACAAACGAAATGAAGATCTAAGCTCAAAGTACAAGGAACTTATAGGCTTTCTAAAAAGGGGGCAGAGAGAGAAAGTAGAAGGCTAAGTATGATCTAAAATATCTCAAACTTTCTATTTATAGAAAATTTCCCAAGAGTTTTCCTAGGTTTTCCTTGAAAAAGGTCAAACTTGGCAGTCTCAGGCCAATTTTGCAATGGGTACTACACTTCAACATCTAAACCTGAAATTTGGATGAATCAACAATGGCAGAAGAAGAAAATCATGAAATTCAAAACCCACAACAAGACTACCCGTGGGAGGAAAGAACCCTGAAACTCCTCGGCAATTCCCATTTTTTTTGAAGGTTCATACTTCTCTCTCCCGCAATACAATCAATGCCGCCCACTAGTTGTCTCTCTCTCTCTCTCTCTCTCTCTCTCTCTCTTTACTGGATTGCTGTCTCTGGAATGATACTTGAAAACTGGTAATCAATCATTTTACCCTAGTTTTGTTCACTAGATTTATTTGTTGTTATCTAGATAAAATTTACTATTCAGGACATGTATTTGCCTTTTTAGAAAATCAATTTGCCCTAATTTTTTTGACCCCCAAAATTAGTTAATAACTTCAACTAGTCTTTCCTTTCTTGAAAATACGCTGTCACCGTTGCCTAGTTTTGAGCCAAGTAAACGTAATTAGTTTCTTCACCCAACTTACAGAACATATGGTCCATCCTTTTGTTCAGTAAATTTGGACTTTGACGGATTGCACATCCTTTTTCTCTCAGTTTTGACACGTAATGTTCGAATCATAGAGACAACAAAATCGTTGGTGTTCGAATAAGTAATGAGCGCAATCATATACTAGCTTTTATAACAATTATGGGATCATAATTGCATGAATCTCAGCAATAACGTTGCTCGGATTCGATGAGTCATGCTCTCAACTCTTGCATTTTTGATTGCTCTGTTGGATCGTTAAAAAAGGAATTAGAAAATCTAGCATTGGATACCAAATCTTGTACTAGCTTTTATAACATCATTGAAATCATGGGATCATGATTGCATGAATCTCAGCAATAACGTTGCTCGGGTTCGATGAGTCGTGCTCTCAACTCTTGCATTTATGATTGCTCTGTTGGATCGTTAAAAAAAGGAATTAGAATTCCTTAGTATCCGATGGAACAAATCTAGCATTAGATACCAAATCTTGTACTACTTTTTGCAGTGTCATTCAAGTCGTAGGATCAGGATTGAAGATTGTCCTCTTGATTTCGGAGTAGAGGCAGAGGCAATTAAAAAGAACATAGATATAATCAATGCGTGAATAAATCTTGAACAAATGGTGGAATGAATCTTGACTTTGTGCTGTTGCCAGGTCTGTGTATTCGAAGAAATCTTGCATTTATTGGGCAGGTATAGGTACCAAATCTTAGCTTCATCCCCTTGTAATTACTGTGCTTACCCTTCAAATAGTTCTCGAAGTGGATCAGCTGCCAGCTGTAGGCTACCTATGGTTATTGTTTCCTACTTGCTGAAGAAGATAGTTGGGTTATGCTTGCCTATATTTATAGATGTTGTTAACTTGTCATTGGGAGCACCTAACTCCTCATTGAGATTATAGCGTAATGTTGTCATAGCCTTTGCCTGCAATCTGGTTGAGGTAAGCTGTGTAGGAAAATAGTGTGGAAAAACAATAAACGATTTTACTAATTTCTGGAAATTACAACATGAATATGAATCATAAAATTACAGAATATGAAATGTACACATAAACTGTAAAAGAGAATTAGTAATTCCAAACCGAGACCCGTTTTGATCAATGGTGCCGGAGGTTGTGTCGGTGTTTGTCTCCCAGGGTTGACTCGGTTCCCACTCAGCCGCCGGAGCACCGCCGTAGACTGTCCGTCGAACGAACTTGTGTCTGTACTCTCTCTCTTGAAAAGAACAATTGTATTGCAGAAGATGCTTTGGATTGTTTTTCGGTGTGTTAAAACCAAAAGAAGAGTCTCCTTTTATAGCTGAAGGACGAGCCTCAGCCATGAATGCTGCAATGATGGAGGAGCCTCGCAATCAATAGGGGAACTGATTCCGTTATTTAATTCTGAAATAAAACTGATACAGTTATTATTTCTGAAATTGAATACGCAATCATGGGTAATAACTCTGGGTAATCAACCCAGCTTTGACCATCCAACCGTGCACTGTTGTTGGTCTGAAACCCACTTTGAGAGACAATTTCTCATTCATCTCTCAATGGAATTTGCCCACCTCTCGCGGTGTGGGTCCCACCAAATTCTCTTTGGTTAAAATTTCATTTTTTCCAACAATCTCCCACATGAATGAAATTGGCTGAATCCGACTCGGGAGACAAAGCTGACACGAGAGAGAGTACAATGGAAAAATTCCGCGTAGGATAGGTAGCTTTTGTCCTTGAACCTTTCCTTGTGAATACCTATCGGATTTACTGGCTGACCAGTGAACATGTTATCTTGTACTGTTTTGCCGTTTGTGTAAACCAAGACAATAGGCATCACACGGAACTTCTCCTAACACAGTTCAGTTCTCACTGTTGGGTTCGTTTTGGCCATGACACCCCTTCTTGGTTCTGCAAATATTTTCTCGAGAATTTTGCCTTCCTAAATTCTCAAAGAAGCGGCCCCACTTCATACTCACATAGGTGAGACCTTCTTATAAAGGGTATCCTGTTATACCCTGCCTAGCATTCCAGCGCGTAAGAGTCATTAAAAGCCAACGCTTAACCTGTTTTCATCTGTAGGTATCACTGTTCCGCACCATAGGAACGAGTAAGAGAACATGTCTCCACAGTGATCGTTCTCCGTTACTCGCAAGTAGGTTGTCCCATTGAACCTAGATCTTGGGATCTCCAGTCAACTAGATTGGGTTTCCCTCACGGTAACACGAGTGTAGTAGGCTTTAGCCCCTTTCCCTCCGATGCTTTCTCAACTAGCTCTTTATTTAACCCTTTGGTTAGCGGATCCGCAATGTTGTCCTTTGACTTCACATAGTCAATAGTAACAACTCCAGTTGAGAGTAATTGTCTAATGGTATTGTGTCTACGACAGATATGCCTAGACTTACCACTATACATATTACTTTGTGCCCTTCCTATTGCTGATTGACTATCGCAATGTGTAACGCCCCCAAAATTAGGATACGTTAAAGAAGCATTTATTACATAATAAAGAGAGTTTATTACATTATAAATACTTCAAAGGGGTACAGTTATTCAACAAAGGAGAAACTAGGCTCCTAACTACTGCTCCACCAACTTCTCCCTCCTGGTAAGCTCCTCAGCTCCGAAGGCCTCCAAGGTATACATCTCGCCTTGTTCATCTAAGAGATCTGACACATTATAGCGGCGTCGCCACCAATATAATATGTCAGGGTCACCATAAGGCAACACCGTGAGCTATGAAAGCTCAGCAGAACAATCCCATACCCGCTAACCCATAACTTACAAACAAACGATCATAGAAATCAAACTAATAACGATAACACATCCACATTCTCGATCTAACGTTGGTGTCCAAGTTTTCCCGTGTTTCTCCTACGCAACCCATCGTAGACCGTGTTGTTATCACTACCTTTCTTTTCCAAAGTTTCCTTTTTAACTCACCCAATCTCGGTTCCGCCGCGCCGGGTTCCTGAGCATCCTCACAACGGTTCCGCCGCGCCGGGTTCCCGTTGGCACACAAAACTTGCATTGGCTCCTCTCCATGGAAAACCAAGCCATATTACCAATAAGGCTACCACGTCTGGCCCTATTGGCAATCTTCACAAAGGGCTACCAAGTCTGGCCACATTGTGGTTTTCACAACCCACGCAATGGGCTACCAAGTCCGGCCACATTACGAGTTTTCATACACACAACGGGCTACCAAGTCCGGCCACGTTGCGGTTTTCACAATCCACACGATGGGCTACCAAGTCCGGCCACATCGTGGTTTCAAAACACACCCTCCTTGTTAAACACACCCTAGGTGCCATGTTTCTACTTTTCTCAGTTTTCGTGTCACGTTCTCATGCAAGACTCCGCGTGTAAGACTTTACATATAATCATGCATTCAATCAAGTCTTGAATAGTACAACAAGATCATCCAACTACTACTACTATCATGCTTGAAACATCTTGAAAGTAAAACATGCATTCTCAATTTCAAAGATAACCTTATCTACGATCAAAGTAACTTCCAAGCAACATGCGATTTATACAATACATAGAATTAGAGGGAAAACTACTTTATACTTGGAAAAGTAGGTAATGATAACTACCTTGATCCGAAACTAGTCGGGGCCGAATAAGCAAGTTGGAAAATCCTACGGGTGGTGAATACTTCAAATCTGGACCGAATTTCGGACGGCAGTAACTCGGTCAATCTTTGGCCGAATAGAGTCGTTCTTGAGTCGAGAACGAAGCTCAAGAAATTCTCTACAACTTCCGTGAAGGAAGTTAATCCTAGAAACTACTTTAGGTTTGAGAAAAATGGGGATAAACGAAGTGACAGTAAGCTGTCAAGAATTAAAAATCCAGAATTTTCACTGAACTTTGGATGACAATATCTTTGTCATTTCTTAACCGATTGGGGTGATTCTTGAGCCTAACTTCAAGGTTTCGAAGTGCTCTACAACTTTCCAGAAGGAAGTTGATCCTAAAAACTACTCTAGGCAGGAGAAAATGGAGGATTTCCGACGGGACAGTAGGCTGCCCAGAAAATCAGAAATGGTTTTCTAGAGAGAAGGAAGAGCAAATGCTTTGAGGTGTGAGTTGAAAGGCTTAGAATGGCCTTCTATTTATAGGCAAAGCCTTGGCCCTCTCCTCTCTCTCTCTCTAAGTCTCACTTTGACACTTGGCAAGCAATCTTGGAAGATCAATGACTAACCCTACACTTGCATGGCTAGGATTGATCCTTGGTGGGCAAGAAAGATATTGGTACAAGATCCAAGGGTCTACAAATTGCAAGATGTTCAAAGGAGTACAATGGAGGTTAATTCTTGGTTGAAAGAGTAAGATCTCATGGATTTGAAGTACAATGGGAGATCAATGGAAAGTACCAACCAAATCCCTTTCTTCTTTCTTCCCTCCTTCCTCTCTCTCTCTCTCCCATTCGGCTCTCTCTCTCCCTCTCTCTCTCTCACGGTTCTCTCTCTCTCCCTCTCTCCTCTCTTGCTCTCACATGGTATATATATATATATATATAT
>BPLS01021723.1:0-14223 GCA_019656275.1 Rhododendron kiyosumense | reverse complement strand
GCTGTTTTAGACCATCAGCCCTGTGATCCACCATTTGAGGGCTCTGATAATTCATGGAGTTATTCTAATTTCATATCTGTCTTTTGCACTTCTGACCTTAAAGAGCCATCCTTTACTGAGAAGGTAGCGTTTTACCTATATTGGCTCAATAAATACGTGCTATGCGTAGCTGGTATCAAGATTACCAAAGAATACCTTCGTTTAGCCATCTGCTTGGCCCAGGATGCAAAGCTTGCATTAGCTTCGTTTGTGCTAGGGACATTATATAAAGGATTGTGGGTTTTTACACAGAACAAGATTACTAGTAATCGTGGTGGTCCGTTCTGGATTCTTCAAGCATGGCTATATGCTTATTTCCCATATCTCAAACCCTTAACCGTTTATCCCAAAAGGAAAGATGGAGGTCCCTGTTTGAGTTATGCAGAATATTTACTGGCTCATGAACCAACAAATGAGGATGCATCCTTTAAGAGGTATTTCAAGGCCTTTTATTGTCCTGCTTTGTCAGAATTCCCTATTTGGCTTCCTTTTAAGGATTGCCAATACTCAACATCAAAGACAATAGAACCTATTCTTCAATTTTTGGTTCCAGCCCAAACGGTCAACGAGTTTTGGGCTAGCATCTTAATTCCAAGGTTTCTATCGATCGGGTTCTCTCCATCGAGCACGCGGTATTCAAATTGCAGTTTTGAGATTTATATGCCAAACCAATGTGCTAGGCAATTTGGCTTGGTACAAGGGATCCCTGTCCCCTACACTCATCCTAAGATCAAAGATTTGGCCAAAACCAGACCAAATGTGACCAAAACCTCTTTGATCAAGGAGCTAATTGGTTAATATCAAGGGATCAAGGCTGGTTTTCAATTGGTCAGTTTCGTGGCTGATCCTTCTTCAACTTCAAAACTTAAACTGTTTTGGGACTGCATCAAGCCCATCATCTTCAACAAAGAGTTAGACAATTGCCTTTTGAGGCTTGATTCTGAGAAAACTCCGTCAGGTATTTATTATTTCGTTTATGAAATTGACCCTGCATTTAATTAGTCAATATAGAGCTACTTTCTTACCATCAATTTCCTATAGTCTCAGTTCCTAAGAAGACTTCAGTTCTTGGGCAAAAGAGTCAAGATAAAGGGAAAAAACCAGAAGTCTCTCCTTCAACCAAGAAAAGAACCAGGAGTTTCCGAACCAAAGATACATTGCAAAATCCTCCACTCATGGCAGATGCAATGAAAAGACCCCAATTACCCATGCAACAAAGGAAATTTACAGAACTAGCTGCGGATTCAGAAATATTGATAGCATTTCAAAGGGTAAGAATTTAATTCATTGGACTTATGCATCATATTTTAGTCCATTATTAATTTACTTTTCTTTATCTTAATGTCAGAAAACAAGGAGGAAGCTCCAATTACCTCAATCAGATGATGAAGGTGAAAAGGATAAAGGTTCAACCACTGTTCCATCAACTCCTGTTAAGCTCTCGACTATGGGTGAACCTATTCTTCCATCGATTACACCGTCGAAATGTCCATCGATCATTTCGGATACGAGTGACAAACTCTTAAGTGCGAAGTCAAAGGATATCATACCAGAGATCCACACCTTTGACCCTATTTCTGATCTCATCTTGAACTCCAACCCCAATTTCCTTATGCCTTTGGAAATTGAGTCCTCTGTGGAAAAAGAGACTTTCAACGCTGAACATTCAGTTATCCATTCTCCCATTCGAGGAGAAATGTTACCAGAGCCATCTCTTCCTGTAGAACCCATAACAGGGGTTACTGAAATTCTTGAGCACTCGCATTCTGAAGTTGGAATTGAAGCTCCAGTTTTAGTTGCTGATCCTACATCTCCATTAGCCTCTCCGTCATCTGTTAATGGGGCTAATATTGATTTGACAACTCAGTCACCCACCACTGATTTGGACAACATGCTGACAAAGACCAAGAAGTATTCAGAATTCTTTTCAAGGTCAATCTCCGAATTTTCTGAATCTCTATCCCCTTCAGTTCCATCGGACCTTAGTGAAGAGGCTAAAGATGAGATAAAGACCTTTTTTGAGTTAGTTGAGCTTCCCCTGTCAGAAGTTGCTACTGATCATGCCTCAACTTTCACTAGATGTGTGAACTATTTGATTTCCAAGAAGGTCTTTCCCTTAGCTGAGCAAATCAAACTTGAAGAGTTTGGCTCGATAATCAATGAGAGTTTGACAATAGCAGCCTATTGTCAACAAGAAATGAAGAATAAGCAGGAGACCCTTAATCAATTTGCGGTCATCTCAACAAAATTAGACACCATGGGCAACAACATTCACCAACTGAAAGGTGAACTGCAACAAATTGAGGATGAAAAAGCTCAACTCCTTGCACGTTTGGCTCAGCTTGACAAACAGCAAAAGGTTTTGTTAGCACAAAAGGAGCTGATCAATCATGAGTTGTCCAAAATTTCTTGTGATGAATCAGGAACTAGAGCCATCATAGCAATGGCTAACACTGATCTGCTGAAATACCAAGAAAAGTACAATGCCACGAATGGCAGATGGAGTTATTTTTCTAAGCTATTCACGGATAGCAAGTTTCAGCATAGCTATTCTTCTATGTAAACAACTGCACATTTAGCCTATATGTTTCAGGCTTTTAGTTATGTTTTTATTCTTTTGTAATAGCAAGCCTCTTCTTAGGCTTTCTTTATGGATTTTAGTCCCTTATGGCAAACATGTCTGTGTTCTTTCAATTGCGTTTACTTTTCTCATCTCTGCCTTTGTCATAATCAATCTTATTTCAAAATCGATGGGATAAATATAAAATTTCACTTGTTTACCAATTAAATCACTAATTAGGACTATTTTGTTAGCCCTCATCGATTGGGCTACTTTACTTGGAAATTTAAACCATCATCTGACTTTTCCTCTTTTTGATAGTGGATATAAATCATGACTGAATATTAACTACTCATCAGTTAAAACTCAACCAATGACACTTCATGGGAGAAGCTAACCGTCTCCCCATTTCCTGATAATGGAGATAATCAAGCGTAATAACTGCCCACTCAGTCTGCTTAGGGAACTGAATCGTTTTCAACTACTCCTTTATAAATTAAACCTTTATCAAACAGGTTTAATATCGATTCTCAATCAAACCATCTTAAACTCTTCTTTTCGTAACCTGTTTATTCACTGATCGATTGAACTCATGGAAATTGATCTAAACAACCCTTCATCTTCCTCTGTTAATCAATCGCTTTCTCCCATTATGGCCATTTCTGGCTGGGATGATCCTTTGCCATCCAATCCTCCAGTTAATTGGAGTATTAATCCACCCACTGAAAGGGTAGTTGTGAGGATGGAGGAACCTCCTTTATATCCAAACTCAAGCATTCGACGTTCGCACGTCAAAGTGAGTTATCAATTCCCTTGGGTTAGAGAAGAACCGATGGCAATGCTGTTGGATTCACTACTTTCCATGCACTATAGGCCAATGCCATTTCAACTGGCAGAGGCAGGTGGCAAACCGAGCCTAGAGAGTCATGAATCTCTCTTCGAAAGAGCCAAAAATCAGCAATCATATTGGAAAGAAGTAGTGAGAAAGCCATGTTTCCCAACTGGCTTTTCTGATGATCAACCCAACATATCACCTCTTCCTGAAAACCCTGATTGGTTCCAAGAACTAGAAAAAATCAGGTATAATCCTCCACTATCTCATGCCCATGTAGGGTATTCGATTTATGGAGAGTCTGATGAGAACACAGCCAAAGAACTACTGGCTGCTTTTGCCTTCCTGGATGTCCACATCCTAGAAGAGCAAATTCCATATTTGAATTTCTTGTGGGCTTGTGAAACTCTCCAGTTCTACGAGAGTAGCCTCATCACTACTCACCTTCATGGGTTTAAGTCTGCATTGCCTCTCATAAGGTTATGGATGAAGACCAGCACAGCCGCCCACTATGACCCTTTTTGGGCTGATTATGAAGTGCGCCATGAAAGAGTGGTAAAACTTCATAACAAGGTTTTGGATCTAAACAACTCCCGCTGGGACTTGCCACCAAACCCTTCAAAAACTCTTCTCAAAAAACATCAGAGCTGGCTTCGAAAGAAAAATCAAAAGAGAGCCACTCTTTTGGCTAAAGTTGAAAAGAGCGTGATGGTCATGAGGCCTTTAATAGATAAAAAGATAAAAATGGATGAAGAGGAAATGGCCCGAGACAAAGAACATGATTTCCTGACATACGCTTGGAACAAATTTCATGTTTTTGTCACTTGGAGTTTTCCTCACTATTTTGAATCATCCGAATTGATGCTAATGGAGACCCCATTGCACCTGTCAATGCCTAACTTTGAAGGCGTTTATTTAAATTCCATGTTTATTTTTCATTTCCTTTTTATGTAGGAGATGTTATTTCCTTTCTTTTCTATTTATTTCCTTTCCTTTCTGTAAGCAGGAAATGTGAATTGTCTTATGTTGAATGAAAAGTAAGCCTTATTTTGTAGGCTTATATAACTTGTCTGTGTATGAATTTCCTTTCATTCATTATGCTTTTATCCATCGATTAACTCCCAAGGAGATGGGAAGTATGCTTTTAAGTATTTTCCATTAATTGTTCTTTCATGTACAGCTCCGAGAATGGATTCTAGCTGATAAGCCCCACCTCGTAAAACTTTTAATACACAAAATGGTCCTTCCCAATTTGGAGACCATTTGCCAAAATATTTTTTCTTTTTCTTATCTAGAGGCAAAATTGCCTTCCAAACCAAATCACCTTCTGCAAATGATTTTTCATGCACTCTTTTATTATAAGCTCTTTCCATGCTTTTCTTTTGTGCTTGTATATTATTTAAAGCATCCATTCTTGACTCTTCTAAACTATCTAACTCTTTATACATCGCTTCTTCAAAGTCGACAGTCTCTAAGTCATAATGCCTAGCAATCCTATGAGATATAACATTGATCTCGACGGGCAACACTGCAGCCTGTCCATATACCAATTCATATGGTGTAGCTCTTGTACTCTCTCTTTTTGAAGTCCTGTAAGCCCACAAAACTTTTGGCAATAAATCATGCCATTCTCTGGGGTTATTTTTTATCATTTTAGACAGAGTATTTTTTATAATCTTATTAGTTGACTCTACCTGCCCATTTGCTTGGGCATAGTAAGGAGAAGAATTCAAAATTTTAACTCCAAATGAGTTAACATAAGCCATAACTTCTTGACCATTAAACACAGATGCTTGGTCAACTGTAATCGTTTCAGGAATACCAAATCGACAGAAAATATGCTCTTCAATGAAATCAATTACCTGTTTCTGTGCTACACTCTTCAATGGAATAGCTTCTGTCCATTTTGTGAAGTAATCCGTAGCCACCATTACGTATTCATGTTGTTGAGAAGAATGAGGGATTATTTCTCCGATCATATCAATTGCCCATCCTCTAAAAGGCCAGGGTTTGACAATCGATTGTAAAGGAAAAGCTGGGACTCTTTGAATTGGTCCATATTGTTGACATTTTTGACATCCCTTAGCATAAGAAATACAATCTTTTCTTATTGTTGGCCAATAATAACCGTATCTTTTAAGCAACCACTTCATTTTTTCTCCTGACTGATGGGAACCACAAGTTCCTTCATGAACTTCTCCCATTACTGTCATTGTTTGGGGCTTAGCAATACAAAGTAACAATACTTCGTCTGAAGACTTTCTAAACAAGTCATTTCCTATTATAATGTAATTAATAGCCCTTAATTTTATATTCCTCTCTGTCTTATCATTTGGATTCTCTAAAAATTTCCTTATTGGAACTCTCCAGTCATCAATCAGATTTAGTTCCATGACATCAAAATCATTTCTTTCTCTTTCAATAGAGAAAGGTAAAAATCTCTTCTGTACTCTTATTAATTTTTCATTTTGTCCTTCTGGAATTCTAACTCCAGAAGCTATTTGTGCCATTTGATTAGCATCACCATTTTCTAGTCTATAAATATGGTGTACTTGTACTTTGTCAAAATATGATATAAGAAATCTAACTTTCTGTAGTTGTATTTCCAACAACGGATGATTACATTTATACTCCCCTGTGATCTGTCGAATCACTAATTGTGAATCCCCTGTAATGTCTAAATACCGAATGTTCAATTCTTTTACCATTTCTAAACCTATGATCAAAGCTTCATACTTAGCTTGATTATTGGTTAAAATCCTACTTTCATCTAGCTGAAAAGAAAACTGCAAAAGTTCCCCTTTTGGAGACGTAAAGACTATACCTGCTCCAACCCCTTTATCAGTTTTTGAACCATCGAATGATAATTTCCAGGGCTTTATTTCTATCATATGTATTTCAAATTCATCCTTCTCCATTAACATATTAGGATGACTTGCAACAAAGTCAGCCAAAGCCTGTCCTTTTATTGCCTTTTGAGGCACATATTGTAAATCATATTCTATTAGGGCTAACAACCATTTGCCTTGTTTACCCCTTAATATAGGCCTTGTTAAGATATATTTAATAATATCTGTTTGTGCAATTACATGCACTGTTGATGGTAACATATAATATCTCAACTTGACTACAGAAAAATACAATGTTAAGCATAGCTTCTCAATAGGCTTATATTTTACTTCACATCCATTCAACCTCCTACTAAGATAATAAATGGCTTGTTCATGACCATTCTCATTATCTTGAGCCAAAAGACAACCAATCGATTGGTGTCTTGCTGATATATATAATTTTAAAGGTTTACCTCTAATTGGTGGCATTAAGACAGGAGGCCTTACTAATGATTGTTTTAAAAACTCAAAAGCTTTCTGATGTTCCTCTTCCCATTTAAAATCTTTCTGAGATTTTAATTTCAATAATGGGGAAAAAGCAAGAGTTTTTCCAGATAAATTAGAAATAAATCTTCTAAGGAAATTCACCTGCCCTAAGAACTGTTGGAGTTCTTGTTTATTAGTTGGGGACTGTGCTTCTATTATAGCTTTAGCTTTGTCTTTGTCAATCTCAATTCCTTTCTTATGAACTAGAAATCCTAAAAAGTTTCCAGCAGTTACCCCAAAAGCACACTTCGTTGCATTCATCTTTAAATGATATTGTCTCATTCTCATTAAAACTTGTTTCAAAAAATCTAAATGTTCCTCAAATGTATAAGACTTTACTACTATATCATCAATATAAACTTCCATAAACCTTCCAATTAGATCATGAAAGATTACATTCATTGTCCTCTGATAGGTTGCTCCTGCATTTTTTAATCCGAATGCCATAACAATCCATTCAAATAATCCAATATACCCTGGACATCTAAATGCAGTCTTATGTGTGTCTTCTTCAGCAATAAATATTTGGTTATACCCAGAATAACCATCCATAAAAGATAGAAACTGATGACCTGCAGTTGCATCCACCAGATGATCTACAACAGGCATATGATATTCATCTTTTGGTGATGCTGTGTTTAAATTCCTAAAATCAATACATATCCGCACCTTACCATTTTTCTTAATTACTGGAACAATATTTGAAATCCATTCCACATATTTAACAGGCCTAATAAATCTAGCCTTAAACAAACGTTCCATTTCTTTCTTTACCTCTCTTTGAACTTCAGGAGTCATCTGTCTTGGAATTTGTTGATATCGAACAAAATCCTCTTTAATAGGAATCTTATGTTCTACCAATGATCTATTCAAACCAGGCATATCAGGATAATCCCAAGCAAAGCAATCTCTAAATTCAAATAACAAGTACTTCAAACGATCCTTCATTTCATCAGGTAAAGCAGCACATACATGAAGAAGTCTAGGATCACTTTCTGTCCCTACATTGAAATCCTCTAAAGGATCTTTCACTTATGCTTTGTAATCATCAAGTTTAGCAGGAGCAGCTCTTAGATCTTCCATAGCTAATTCCTTAAGAGTCAAAGAGCTATCATCTACTACACAGTCTGCCCAATTACAAGATATAGGCTCATCAGCCTCTAATTTCCTAGAAACAATAAAAGAAAACAACCTCTTAAAAGTAGCTTTTAAAGTAGCTAACTCTTCATTTACATGGCTTAAATTGTCACTAATCATAAACATCCTTTGACTCAGAACCACTAGACCTCAATATTATATTAGGTCTAACAAAATCCTCACTTATTTCCTTAAAACCATCAGTAATGTATTTAAGGAACTGGCTTTCAGTAAGGCTTACCCCTACTGACTTCACTTCTGAACCTTCAATCTTGATTGGCCATAAGTCTTCATCATATAGACCTGCCTCCATGTTATTGGTATCTGCTTTGAATGGATGCTTGTCTACCCAGAAAATTTCCATTCCACCAATTTCTTTGTCATCACCTTGTTTCAGAAAAATTAATGCCTGATGTAAAGAAGAAGGGACACAACCATTTATGTGAATCCAATCTCTACCTAACAAGGCATTGTAATTGGAAGAAGAATCAATAACAAAGAAAGTAGTATTCATTTTTCTGCTTCCAATTTGTAATTGCAAAGATATCACACCTTTAGCAGGTGAGCATCCTCCCGCAAAATTTCCAACTGTTACTTCGGTTGGAATCAAGTCTGACTCATTCTTGTTCAAGATCTTCATCATTTTAGAGGGCAAAATATTTACTATAGCCCCATTATCAATCAAAACCTTATTAACAGGTTGTCCATTGATATGAATCATAATATATAGTGGTTTTAAATGCCTGACTGAGGCATTATCAGGAGTTCTTAGAACAACCACCTCTTTTCTTTTTGTGTCCTTCTCTATCTGAATAGATTTCTGTTTGAAATCTTCCTCTTGCTCATTTATTCTTACTATGGCATCTGTTTTATCCTCAACATCCCCTTCTAAGCTTGAAGGTTGATTAGGTTTTGCCTGAAAAGTTTTTGGCAAAACTAAAATCATATTACAGTTAATTCTTGTAGGGGAAACTGACCCGAATTGAATAGTATCCAGTGCTTGGCCAAAGGTAGTAGACTTTTGAGAGTCCACTTCATTCTTGTCATCTTTGAAGCCTTCTTTCATCATGTCAGAACTATTTACTGATAGCAAATCATCATCTTCATCATCTTCTAACAACACCTGTTGGAATTCTTCCATTTTCTTCTTCAAACTTTTCTTGAATTCTGCCTTCTGCTCTTTAATCGATAGAACTGGATTTTCAGATGAGTTTGAACCTTGCCCCCCAAGCCTTTGAGTAATGGCTGGTTTAATTGTTTGCCCCCCATGCCTTTCTATTTCCTTTACCTTTTGTTTAGGCATTGTTGGGCATGTCACAGTTGATTCCCTAGTCCAAACCATAGGGACTGTTTGTCTTGGAATTATTTTGGCCTTCATTTCTGGCCACTGCCTTGTATCCGTCACCATCGATTGGTCTCTCTTTTCTCTTTCTGAAATTTTCCTTTGCAACCTCCTTTTCTGAGTGTTGGTAACAGGAACAAATTCCCTCTCATTTGGGAATTTGGGATGTCTCACTGTATCCCATCCGTGATGCTCCACATTTGGTGGGATTACAATTCTTCCTTGAAAACCACCTCTAAAATAAGGCATTCTTCCCCTTGATCTTGTACCCCTTGGGAAGAAACCTCTTCCTCTTCCATTCATAAATACAGGAGGGTAAATCAAGCTTGTATCTGGCCTTCCTGGTAATTCTGGAATCACAGGATATCCTTTAAACAGGAATGGACCATCATCTTCTCCGTACCACTTGAGTGACTCAGAAGGTATAAAGATTCCTGGATCTTCTCCTTCAAAAATCAACTTTGGCCCTACATAAATCTGTAAATCATTACTTCCCATGGTATTAAATCTAATGGAACCTTTAGCATAGGTGCCACTATATTCTTTTTCTGCAATACCTTCCTCCCCTGACTTGATTTCTTCATCACATCTCAAACAGAAATAATTTTCAAACTTCTGCTTTATTTGGACTTCTCCCTCTTCTTCCATGATCTCTTCTTCCTCTCGAATTCTTCTTTCGAGCTGAGATGCCATCTTTCCTTTCTTTAATCTAGCAGTTACCATGTTAACTTCTACTAGAGGGAAAGGATCAACATCAATACCCATTACTTCCTTATTTGTCACGCCCTCGATTTTCAACATAAATAATAATAACATTTGATAATTAAAGATCTCACCGGAGTTACAATTAATAACCCAAAAGGCAGTTCAGTCCCCAATTACACAAATTTGCCCAATAAATTTACGAAGATCCACAATAGAAAATACAATACCATACAGTTTAGTTTACAAAAAAAATGGACAAGTGCTTCTGAAAATAGCTTTAACCGACAACAACAGCATGCACTCCAAGCACTCCATAACAATGACCTGCAATGCACCTGAAAAGAAGGATTTTGTTGAGCTACACTAGCCCAGTAGAGAAATCTATACGCAAGTTATAAGAAAACATCATGAGCTATGCATCTAAAGTGAATGAATATAGACAGATATGCCCAAGGCTTATATGGCTATCGACAAGCAACTCACTATGGCTAAAGGATTCTAGACAATCCTATATGCAACACCTATCACCTCACATGTCATACCAGTGCTACAAACGTTCCCACATCAATCACAAATAATCAACATTTGGTATTTCAACCGATTTATCACGTCACGTGTGTTTCCACATTCATTCCCATTTCACAATTGTTCACATTCCTCAATTCATCAACAAAATTTCCTTTCTCATTCCCATTTGTCATCAAAAACTCTTTTTCCCCTTTTTAAACAGTCCAATTTAGCAAAACCATTCTTTCTTTTGCTTTCCGATAATCTCATCTCATAACATCCAAGGTTTTCGCATGTATCGCTCGTTTCCGGTCATCTCACCGAATGTCCATGGTGATACCCGTTCATTTGCGTGATTTCCGGTCGTCTCACCGAATGTTCATGGTGATACCCGTAGTGTCAATTCCGGTCGTCTCACCACTGAGTGGTGATACCCGTAGTGTCAAGTTTTCGTTGTGTCCGTAACCTCAAACAATCATTCATATCTCATTATGCTACAAACCATCAACCGTCACATACACCAACAAAGAGATAAACTCACACATTTCCATTAAGTATATCACCACAACCTACATAGCATATTGAACTCATAAGCAACCTTACGACTTGCTAACCACTAGCTTCCTCTCTAGTATCTCATAGAACAAGAGGTCAAGGAGTTTAAGATGATCAACAAGATGAAGTCACAAGGACACGAGTTACTAAGTTACCTTTCGAATCACTAGCCAAACTCACAACTACCCATCACGCTCACCACAATGCCTCATACAACCTACGGTACAACTAAACAACCTTACGATTCATTTTCCATTTACGACGGTACTAAGATTATCTTTAACGAGTATCGAAAGGATTAGAACAATCAACGAATCATTGGAACCGAAGTAATCGAGTTTAGAGTTGATTAGGACATGATTGGAGAGTGTTAGAAGTGATCGGGAGCCAATACAATCGACAAATAATCAATAAAGTTCAAGAGCAGTTTTCTGAGACAGAGGTACCAATACCTCAAAAAGTAGGTATTGGTACAAACTCAATCCAGTGAGCAATCTGAATCAAGGTACCAATACCTCAAAAAGTAGGTATTGGTACTTCAAAAATTAGGTATTGATACCAAACGGATCCAGTAAGCAATCAGAGCCAAGGTACCAATACCTCAAAAAGTAGGTATTGGTACCAATGCAGCAGCAGGCGATTTTTGCAGAAAACTAAGAACGATCACCAACTCAAATTTCAACTAACTAAAGCACGATTTAGACACATAATCATCATATAAACTCATAACGAGAGTAAGAAATTCCTACCTCAAGTCAATGATCGAAACCCACGCGATTTGAGCAAGCCCTAGACTCCGAAAACTTCAAAATCCACCGAGTCTCCTTCCCAGAGCTTGACCCACGAAATTCCAAGCTCAACAACGCGAATGGACGAAGGATTGGAGGTTATTGGTCATGGGTTTTGAGTAAGGGTTGAAGTTGGAGAGAGAGAGACCACCGAGAGAGAGAGAGAGCCGAGAGAGAGGGATGGATCGGGAGATAGAGAAAGAGAGAAATGGGAGAAATTAATCTCCTACACACACACCCACACCCTTTTATACTAACACCCACACAAATCACACTTGCACTCCTTCGAATATCAATCCTAACACATTAACCCCGAATCGAATAAATTCAAGAAATTTCATATTTTCCTCAATTTCCAACATTTACAAAACTTTAAATAATGTCCGAAAAACACGGGTCCTTACATTATTCCCTTTTGCATATTGTAGCAAGCCCTTCTGAATTAGGTCCTGCACACAATTTTGAAATGTAACACAATTATTAGTATTATGCCTAAAAGAATTATGCCACTTGCAATAATCTTTCCCTTTTCTATCTTTCTCTGGAGGAATCATGTGTCCTGAAGACAATGTTAAGAACTTTTGGTTAATTAGTTCATCAAATAATTGATCAGCCTTGGATAAATCAAATGAATATTGCCTAAAACTCGCTTGATTTCTTCTGTTTGGATGGGATGAAGGCATATTCACAGGCTTTTCTACCTTTGTTAAAGTATCACATATAATTGGGGCTTTTCCAATTACTTGGGCAACATCGATTTCCACGTCACCCTCTATATCTTGGTAATATGTACTAAGTGATTTATTTCTTCTGTATTCTCCTTCCATTAAGATAGCCTCATATCCTATGGCCTTGGAAGTAAAGTCAAATAGATCTCTAAATTCAGTTCCTGTAAAGTGTTTCTTGAAATCATAATCAAGCCCTTCCTGGGCTATCTTCACTATTTCAGACTCAGGAATGTAAAAATGACATTGATTCCTGGTCTTCTTAAATCTGTTCATATATTGTTCCACAGATTCTGAAGGTTTCTGTTTAATTTTAGCCAAATCCGCTATTGATATTTCTGGTGCATGTCTAAAGAATTGAGTATGGAATTGCTCTTCCATTTCTCTCCAAGAGTGGACAGAATTTGGAGGCAAACTTATAAACCAAGAAAAAGCAGTTCTAGTAAGAGAGTGTGGAAATAATTTTAGTTTTAAAGCTTCATCCAAATCTGCTTCGCCTATTTATAGGCAGAATCTTCCAACATGCTCTATAGTTGACTGATTTTCTTCTCCATTGAAAAGAACTAAATCTGGAATTCTATAGTGCCTAGGGAAAGGCACATTATCAACCCAGTTTGGGTATGGCTTCCTAAACATAGGTTTTTCAATCCTTCGTAATCCAGGACCATACATGTCTTGCATAATATTCATGAGTTGAGCCCTTAAATAAGGTTCCTGAATCCTGCCATTTTGGTTTGGAGGAAAAGGAATTTCAGGCCTAACATCATGCCCATAGAGATTTGGATCACCACTAGCCATATTAGGAATATTTCTATTTTCATTCCTAAAAATATTTGTATTAACACCTTGCCCTCCATGGGCATTATTTCCATTGTTCCCAATCTCTGTTCCTATAGGGACAGTAATCGGTATACTTTGATAAGTAGTTGGTATATTTTGATAAAAACTTTGATTTTGACCCATACTGACATTACTTGGAATCCTATTTATTCTAGAAAAAATATTCTCAAAAGTAGGATTATCAAATACCTGTACAGAAGGTACTTCAGCATTACGATTGGCATATCCACTAGTTTGTCCAGGGTTAATGCTTACATTAACTGGGACCTCTACCGTTGGCTGATCTCTTGACATCGCTGCCTTAACTGTAGCCAGTAATGTCTTGGCTACTTCACTTTCTGGATTATTTAAAATCCTTGAAACTTGTTGAATTACATCAAGTGATTCAATCTCTGGGCCACTTGGTTGGCCACTCTCTGGAATTCTCTGATCTGAATTTATAACATTGATTCCATTTGCATCATTTCCACCATTAGTATTGGCAGAATTGTTGTCGTTGCTGCCATCTGTTGGCAGTTGGTTCCTAGTCTTTGGTGCCATTGCTCATTTCCAAATTAGTAAAGAGCCTTCCTTCTAGCGCCAAAATTGTTACTAAAATTTCTTTTTTCTTTCCAATCGACGGAGAATCGATAGGAATTTCTGTTTGTGAGTTGCTGGAATGTGGATGTGAAAAGTGGAGTTTGGTTCCTTGCCGTATTTCAGGACTTCTTTGGAAACAAACAATGAAGTGGATGAAGTATGGAAGAAGATTAACAAAATGGACTTTATTAACCCTCAAAGTAGAAGAACAATCAATCGAGAAGATTGAGTGAACAA
>BPLS01021719.1:0-11789 GCA_019656275.1 Rhododendron kiyosumense | reverse complement strand
ATCTCCTACATCCAACAAGGTGGAAGTCTTTCTGACTACTTAACTAATGTAAGTGAATCCTTTAGGGCATGTACACAAGAGTAGATAAATCCATCTTTATAGTCATTTTACCTACTCAAAACCACAAAAACAATTTGCACCGGCCTCTTTAAACACTGAGGTGCTTTTCCTTTCCAAAAAATTCTCGGTAAAACTAGAGAGCCACTGTTCATAGGCAAACCATTAAAATATTATTCTTCTTCTCTCTCCTCCTTATCACTCCCTCATTCTCTCTCTACCACTCTCTTTGTCTCTGTTTTTTTAGTATATTTAATAAGGATATAGAGGTATAATAAAGAGGATTGGTGTGAGGTTGAGAAAAATTTGAGTAGGTAAAATGAAAAAAGTGGATTATTGTGTAGGTAAAATACCTTTTGTTGGTGTACATGCTCTATTAGTGGGGTTTCCATTAAGTAGAACATTCTATGTTTTAGCCAAAAACAATAGCTTTTGAACCCAGAAAAAAGAGATACCAAGTTCCATTCCATACATAGTGGAAACTTGCATGAGCCTTGGATGTACTCAACTACATAGTTGGGGTACCACGTAAAAAACCTCCATGTCTTGTGTTCTTTGTTTCTTTTCTCGATTGCTTTTTACACGATGTGCGTTTGTGGGTGGAATGGTCAATTTCTCGGCACATAATTCAATCACGAAAAAGAAGATCTAAGATGAGATATATCATCTGCATCTTTTTCGGGCCGGTGGCAATCTAGTTCATAGCATGTTCTCACGGAAGGGATTTGCTACTAAAAGAACGAAGCAATACAAAATCAACATTTTCCATTGTCATGATCGTGAAATCTCTAGGGGAAAAAATACTTGACAAAGCTTAATTGGCTCAATTGAAACAGGCAATGGAGCAGAAATTTCATAATCCGTGAGTGATAGAAACATCGTTTTTAGCCTCCCCTCTTTCAAAATGGTGGTTGTCGCAGATTAATAGGTGCAAAACCACCATAAACGGATTCGGATTTATTCCGGCGACAATGAAATCCCATAAATAAAGAACAACGAAAGCAATACAAAATCAAAATCGATCAGCTGAAGATAATGAAAGATTTGAAGAGACCTGTTACTATGGCATTGAGACCATTCCCATCAGATTCCTTCCGTAACTCCCTCAGCTCTGCTGATCAACCACTTACTCTTTCTCTCTCTCTCTTTCCGCCGGAGTGAATTAGATTTCCAGTGGGCTTATATACTTCCGCCCAATATCCGGCGGAAAGAGAAACCGAAACTCGCATATGACAGACGCGAGCTTTGCCAAAACGACGTCGCCGGTACTCGTTAGGACTTCTCAGTTTGACCCTGCGAAGTCCCTTGAAACAAGAATTTGTCAAATTGTGAGCTTATTAGGGTTTATTTTCACGATCCAAAATGTTCATATTGAAGATATTTTGATGAAGGCGAACCTGGAAACAGATTTCTTGAATCGAATGCCTTTTGATATATAATCAAAGACGATAAGTGCAAATTTGTTTTTGTGAAAATAAACTTGGCTGTACTGTATCAAATCCATTTCAACAGAGAAAAATGTTGTTTTGAATTCGTCAAATTGTGTTCTCATTTCGATTTGTCTCCATGATCGAAATCGCTCAACTTGTAGAGCTTGTCAAGAAGATCCATGGTGTCAAAGATAATATGAATCTAATGCTGAATGGTTCATAATCGAAGACGATAAAAGTGAATTTCTTTTTATGAAAATAGATTTGGCCACACTGTATCATTTAAGCTAATATATTCACTCCGACGAAGGTGCATCGCAGACGGGGAGGTTTGTCCAGCGGAGAAGGATTCTCACTCCATTGCAAAACATCACTTCTAATCTGTCAACACAATCTGATACCCAGGAAGCTAATTTTGATTCTCGTTCATCGCCTCTCAGAAATGAGAATCTTATCGGGTATGACGCTATGGCTTCTTTTGTTGATGAATAGGTGTAGAGTCGGGTCGAGATCAACAAAAAAAAAGAAAGAAGGTGTAGATTCATTTAGGCGAGCTTCTTCTGTATTGCAGGTATTTTGAGGTTGCAAATTCATATATTCCTTATTGATATTCGTATGATTTTAAAAATTAACTTTACTTTTGCATGAAGTGCCGGGAGTGCTTTTCGTATACTCTAGTCTCTGATGTTATGTATCCGAATTTCCATGGAATTGAGGCATTTCAAAAGGGCATTTGTTGTTCACGGATTTTCCTATACAACAGTTCCTTAGATTGTTGAGCTGAGCGCTTGGACCCCGACCATGGCTTGTGGATCTCTCCGATCGGTCCTCGCGGTAGAGACTCAGATCTGGTAGTTGGTGGTCGGCTTCAATAAGGTGAGGTGTTTTAGAGTTATGGTTTTCTTTTTCCTTTCCGACGATTTTTTTGTCTCCTCTACCGGCTGGTTTTCCAGTCCAGTTGTGTACTGATTCGGGTCTCCCCTGGATCTGGTGAGGTTGCGGTGGTGGACAAATAATTTCTTTATTCTCGTTCTTGTTCTGGTATGGGTTTTGGATGGGTTTCAACAGATAGTCTTTCTGATGACTACCGGTCGTCGTGACCACGCTCAGCCGGCCGAACCTAGTTTGGTTTGCTTCGGTTTGCGTGGTTGGAGCTCGTCGTGGCAGCGGGGGCTTGCTGCAGAGTTTCTCGGCTGCCTATTCGGTTGATTTCTGTCGTGGGCCGGCCTTGCACCAGCAGTGACGGCTGCTGGTTAGGGGCGAGGGAGGGTTTGGTCTCTGGCCGTCAAGCTTCGCGTGATAGCTTAGATTAGCTGGATTGGTTCTCTTTTCAGTCGGCGATCCTCAAGATTAGATTTCTTTTTGCTTGTGATCTGTTTGTTGTTCTGATTACATCTGTTTTTTTTAATGGTTTGTATCGGTATTTCGTTTCGATTTCTCCCTGCTTAGTTCGGGATGCGATTCTCTTATCTCGGCACGCAGTATTGATTTGCTTTTGCAGGGTGTTCATTAATCCTAGAGTTGATAGTTTGGTGCACTTCTGTATTTTGCAATGTAATCTTTGCCTTCGGGTTTGTTATGAAATAAAATTGACTTTTTCAAAAAAAAAAGAAAAAGAAAAAATTGCTTTCTTGTTCTAATCAAATTTTAGCCCTAGACTCGCCGCTTTCATAGAGCACTAGATCATAGCGTGAGCCGAGCTGGGAATTCCTAAATTGGTTTTCCAGATGAGAGGTGGGAGGTTGTGTAAGGAAGCGCGAGATAGACCCAATTCAACTTAAGAAGCTGGAACGGCCGGCCAGGCTTAAGAAAAGCCTTTTTGCATTTTGCCTTCTTTAAGCACGACAAGCAGAGTAGGCAGCAAATGTAAGAACAACTGGAACGAAAGCAAAACCATTGGCGGAGGGTGGATTTGATTCGTTGATTTCCCATTCGTTGGTGCCAAAGTTTTTTTTACCTTAGTCCCTTATGACCCTTAGATCAATCAAATTGTTCTATAGAGATTTGAACAAAGAGCTAGCAGCACACAGATGATGTGCAACAAATGGCTTCAACCATTTCCTAAGCCAAATTTGGCCAAAAGAAGGCATGGCGAAGCTATTTTTTTTTCCCGAGAAAATGACTGACCATTGGAGGAGAACAATTTGGCATTCAAGCCCAAAAAAATGGCCATGGCATAAAAAATGGTCACCATGATTTGGAGTTATCGTGGTTCTCTTCTATAGATAACAAGAAAAGGTTCGAGCTATGCACAAAAGTAAAGAGCATAAAAAATGCTATGATCGGAACCAAGTTAATAATCCTTCTAAATCCTATCCAAACGCAGTCCCGCATTTGATTGTTAAAAAAGGAAAAAATGAAACTAAGATCCCGCATAACAAAATACATATTAAGTAGCTAAGATCCTGCATAACAAAAAATGATACTACCAACTTTGTTTTGTGGTGGCTCCTTCAAATGAATCATATGTACACAATTTACATACACCACAGAGTTCAAAATTTACAAAAGGATAGTTTATGGACTCTTTCTTGTATGACAGCAGCATATTCAGCCCCACCACTATTTTGTGCAAAGTGCAATATCCTGCAATACATTTCAAATGACGGTTGAATTCCTGCATCTTCCATCCATCCCAATACCTGCATGAAAATATTGCTCAAAATTTTCATGTGCCAAATATTAAAAAGTATGAGATAATGAGATAAATAGGGAGGTCGTTTTCTCGTTGGATAACTGGATAACTACGGTCGACGGAGAACTATCTCAGAAAGGAACATTGTAATTCTGTTTTCGTTTTTTACTCTGTCCCTTCATTTTATATTTCCTTGTACATATTTCGGTGGGCGGTTACATACAAAACATTGAAGGTTTATACCTGCACCCACATTCCTGTTATTTCATGACAACAACAAAGAATATGGAAAAGAGAACTATATTGGCCACATCAATCCATAGTGAGAGGAGAGTTGAATTTGGCACAAAAATGATCATCGGGCTAATTTCAATGAGGTTAATGCCCTCAAATGTGATTAAATCTTGAACCTGTACCACCACACCATCTACAACATCAGAGCATGGTTTTCTTCCCGATGAACAAATATACTAGAAAAAATAGAAAAATAAGGTTTCAGGCAAAAAAGGACAAATGATCGCTAGTTGTAAATATGCATCAATTACTTGGACTCAACTGCACAAGTGCTGTATAATTTCTAAATGCTATCAAGATCGTTAAAGAGATCCAAACAAAAAGCTTCAAGTAGCCAATGGAGCTAAATTCAGGAAGCAGGTCATGCATTTCTTCCGAAGTTACAAGAAAAAAGGTTGCATTGCGAAAGTTTGATGTGGTTACCTCGATATATTTCCTCCAATTTCCAGCAGCCAAAAGATTCTTCAAAACAATCGAATAAGTGGAGACACTGATTTCTCCACCAGTTGCCACTATTTCTAAGAAAATCTGCAAACGATATAGAAGAAGGAAGAAATTTGTCACAATTTTCAGAGTTCAGCTCGAATTCTAGGAAGTACGAATCTATATAGGATGCTTGTTGCATACCATAAAACTGGCTCAACAGAGTGGAAAAAATTGTCACACTTGGGCTATATTAGTGTCAAGGATATGGTTGAAAAGAAAATGGAAATGTTCAAGGATCTAGCCGTTAAATCCTAACAACTTTACTATTTCCTTTTCGTTACCTATCCTTGATCCAAATACAGCCTTCATTTTTGGTAACTGAAAAATTTATCAGAAAGCACTAGCAAGAGGAAATCCTCAAGAACAGACAATCACCGAAGTATAAGCTTGTACAAGAAGAAGCTAAACAACTAGAATACACAATGAGGGATCTGCCAATTTTGACAGAGCAAAGATGAAAGAGCAGAAACTATATAATTCCTATTTTGAGAAGCCTTTATCCTCACTATATACTTAATCTGACCAATGAAAATGGAAGGGGACTTATGAATGCCTCTGAATATTCTGCTATTCCTTTCTTGTTATATAAGCAGCTAGAGCAAGAGATTAAAACGAAAACTAAGTTGCATCAGAATAGCAACTGTATTACTCCACACAACAATGTTGACTCGAGTTTCCAAGCCTAAGAAAAAAATTCACTTACCATCATCATGGTCTCAATCTTCCCAGATTTCCCAATAAAAAGCAGAAGCTGATTAAGAACTCCTACGGAAATAACAGGGAATGAAGGTTCCATAATTTTGACCAGTTTAGTTGTCTTGCTCCAATCTTGCAGTCTGCAGTCAAAATTAAAAAGCTTTAGTCTTAAGGAAAGTAGTATACTAATATCCCTCAAGGAGATGTATGATGCAATGAGCTCAGCTTATCCATTACAACAGGGATCTAAATAAAAACATAAATAATCACGAAAAAAAAAACCAGCCTTGTAAATAGGATTTGATTAATAGGATACAGCATCATTTGGCTAGATTAGGCTCCATCTTTTATGCCATTTCCCAACTCTTTTTGTCAGTTTTTGATAAATAAAAAAAGAGTTACTTTTCTGGTTTGTCTGAATAGAGGGATCAGATATTTCAAAATCTACTGCTTCCTAAAACGTAAAACAAAAGACCAAAAAACCCACCCGGTTTTCCCTCAGTTTTGGGGGCCTATTTTTTTTGTTAAGTTCTCTAGTGGAATTCTTCCTAATATGGTCCATTCTTTTGCATTTTCTTGGTTTACTTAGTCGAGATGTACCAAAGAATTTAAAAGATATGACCCAAAGAAGAGTTAAAGCCCACCAAAGAGAACAAGATTCCAAAAAAGTTGGCTTTTAGACATCAAACGGATCCGTAATGCATCAGGAAGATGGTTACCCGGGTTTCAAGGCGAAGGGATCTACTTACTATTTCACATAAAGGTTCAAAATTATAATTCAAAATTCTTGCATAGCCAGTAGATTCAAGAAGAACTCAAAGGACAGAAATGCAAGACCATGGAGCAATCAGGCCTATACGTGCGCCACACACACACACAGAATGTATTAAAGCAGCTTAAACCTTTTGGCAAATTATTGAAGCCAAATGGAACTTACATGCTACATGCTGATAACATTTCCAAGAAGATAGCATCGCTGAAGGGGATGTTTTTCTCTCTCATAACCCCCGCAAGAGACATTACTTTGGCGGGTTGGCACCCAGTATTGAAAGCTCGCAGCATAGCCGAAAAAGCAATGGCATCTGGTTGGACATTATTCATTCCCATTTCTTTGAATAGTGCAGCCGCTTTTTCCCAATCCCCTTAAGTTAGAAACTTTCAATTCAGCTTATAGAGAGTATCCTTCTTGTTACTGTCTTAACTGTCCGCAGTTAACCAAACCATCTTACCTACAGCAGTGTATGTGTGTATCATTGTGGTATACGTCACAACATCAGGAGAACAACCTGCCACCTTCATTGTCGTGAAGGTAGATTCTGCTTCTGCGAATCGACCCTGAAAAGTTTTAGAAAAGAGGACGCATATATCAATTACTTGAAATCAAAAGTTACAGTAGTGATTACACAGAGATAAGGTTTCCAAAATACTTGCCAGGTTACCGTAGGCATATATCACAGATGAGTACACCTCCTTGGACCAAGGGATTTTCAAACCCTTCATCTCGTCAAGAAATCCAAGAGCTTCAATATATTTGGACATCTTACAACCACCACTTATTAGCACAGTGTAAGTAACGGAATCAGGTTTAACTTTCTTTTTCCTCATAGATCTATATAATTCTATAGCTTTCTCATAGTCCCCGACATTCTTATAACTTCCAATAGCAGAGTTATAAGCAATTGTGTTCAACACAATGCCTCGCAACTCAGCCGCTGAAAGTATAGAATCAATCTTGACCTTTTGACCAACACACCCACAGGCAGCCAAGAGGGTACAAATAGAGACAATGTTTGGGTGGACCCCATTTTGCTCCATCTCACGGAGTACATCAATAGCTTTGGCTAGAAAACCATTGGATCCATATGCATCAATTAGTGCATTGTAACTAACCACGTTTGGCTTGCAATTATTTCGTTTCATCAAGTGAAATACTTCCCTTGCCTTTTTAGGTTGCTCAGATCTTCCATAAGCATTGAGCAAAAACGTGTAAGAGACAACATCTGGGCGAAAACCATTTTTCTTCATCTCACTAAAAATTGATTGGGCCTCTTCACTCATACCGTGTGAAGTGTAGGTACCTATTAAAGAATTATAAGTAACAATATTGCGTTTTAGGCCTTCTCCAAGCATGGTGTTGAAAACAGCCTTGCAATGATCTATCTGCCCACTAAGAGAGTACTAATGAATGAGGCTAGTGAATGTTACAATATCAGGTTTACACTCTGATCTTTTTTGCCCTCATTGAATTGAACATTTCAATAGCTTGTGCATATTGTTGAAGCTTTATAAGGCAATGTATCACGATATTATGGGTAGTCGTGTCAGGATGGATATCAGTCCCTATCATAAGCTGGAAATAGGAGACAGCTTTCAAATACTGGGCTCCACTTTTGAAAGCTGATAGAACAATATTGTGAGTTACCAGATCAGGCCCAACTCCATTCTCGGTCATCATTTGACAAACTTGTAGAGCTTGTCTCCAATTTCCACTTGATCCACACGCATTTATCAAGTTGTTATATGTGGACCGACTAGGAGGAATCTGCACAATAAATTCATTAAGGTCACAGAGATAATCAGCATCCTGCTGGCATAAGAGACTTGAGCAATGAGCATAATTTCATTAAACAAATCAAGGTCCTTAATCTATCCAGTAGAATGACGGCAATAAAGATGTATCAGTAATACTAAAGGGTTCGTCTGATAACAGACTTCAACACTAAACAGCTGAAACCTTGATCATTTGCAAGAACATCATATATGCCAAACTTCTCCCATATTCTCATAACAATGTTCTTAACAAGAGGAAAAGGAACCCTTTTGTCAAGAAAGTACCCAACAACACAGTCATTCCAACGATTCGACCCCTGATCAATTACATCCTGGGGGGGACAGACCACAACCTTCGATTCACGAATTTGAGGGGGAAAGTAAGACAAATTCATACGAGACGAAGCAATACCGGCAGGTGCCACAACATCAACCCACTTAGGTTTACTAGATACCGGACACGGGCCATCCTCTGGGATTGGAATTGGGATCACAGGGGAGGAAATCGCCTCCATATAATCCAGCAATGGAACAGAATGAGCCCCAGTATCGGCCTTAGGAGAAGACAGACGTGGTACATTCATCGTGGACGATGAGTTAGGGTTTTTGGGATTTTTTGAATTTTTAGGGCTTTTATCAATAGACGACGAACGTAAAGAAGGAAACTGAACAACATCCATAACAGAAAACAAACTAGTAACCAAATACCGCCATGGAGACCGGAGAAATCACCGCAGAAAATCGCTTTCAACCTCGCTTGACTGTTGTAAATGGAATCTCCAACTTCCACCGCTCTCGCCGAGCCACTCACCGTCGGTGACTACGACGTCGACGGTGTGAAAGGCCGAGCACCGGATCACCAGCCAAGTGGTGGCGCTGAAGAAATTCTTGTTCTTGCTTTAGAATTCAAGAAATTCTAAAGAAATTTAAAGAAATTCTTGTTCTTTAAATTTAAAGAAATTCTAAAGAAATTTAAAGAAATTCTTGTTCTTTAAATTTTCCAAACCTGATGCTTATCGTTCCCTTATGGAGTCGGGGCTTTGTCATATTGCTGGGAAGCTTATGATCCTAAAGCCATGGCAACCCCAAATGGAGTTAACTAAGGAGAAGCTGAGCTCTATCCCTATCTGGGTGCAGTTTTCTAATATCCCCCTGGAATTCTGGACTGAACAAGGGCTTAGTTATATCGCTAGCGCTCTTGGTAAACCCCTTTATGCAGATGATTTGACAGAGAAAGGGCAACGACTCAGCTTTGCAAAGATTTGTGTGGAGATTACTGTTGATTCTCCTCTTTTGGATGTGGTTGAAGTGGAATATGCTAATGGCGCATCTTCCTTAGTGAAAGTTAAATATCCATGGACGCCCTTGCGGTGCTCTGAATGTCGTGTCTTTGGTCACACTGAGGCTCGTCATAAGATGCCTACTGCTGAGGCCAGTAGGCCGCGTACTTCAGCTCTTCCTTCTGGTTTACCACCTTTGGTGCAGGTGGCTAGTCTCCCTTCTGAAGAAGCTATTGAACAGGCTATGGTGCGCCCTAGTCTCCTTGCTGCTGAAGCTATTGAACAGGCTATGGTGCGGCCTGTTGAACATATGCTGAATGCTTCTGACACTGTTGGGCATATTTCCTCTTCTAAAAAGGCATTTGGGTCTCCTTCTTTTGATGTTTTGTTGTCCCCTAGGGCTAATACAGTTGTAATGACTAATGGGGTTGCTTCTGATCTGGTTATTAACAGCAAAGGTTTGGTTATTACTGAGGGTGTGGGGTGTCCTGTTGATAAGGGCTCTCCTACTCCTCAAGGGTTGGGTAAGTCTAGATGCAAGAATAGATGCTCCAATGTTTTCTCCATTCTGGAGTCTACTTTGCCTGAGGATTCTGCTCTCCAAGAGGAACTCTTGCAACAAGGAGCTGTTCTAGTTGTTGGTGAGGGTTCTGGAAGTGATGGTCAGGCTTCTGATGTCCTCGATACAGCTGGGCTTTTAAAGGCCAGTGGCTTGGTTGTTGATCCTCCTCAGGTTACTAAGAAGAAGGGCCGAGGTAAGGGTGGTGGGGGTGGGCCTACTAAGAAGCTTTAGAAGGTTGTTCTTTCCCATTTAGTTTTGATGTTGAAACTTGCTTCATGGAATATTCGAGGGCTTAATAACCCTTTGAAACAAAAAGAGGTGTACTCTTTTATTTCTTCCCAGAAACTTCAGTTGATGGGTATTCTTGAAACCAAAGTCAGAGCCAATAATATTAGTACTACCTTTGGTAAGTGTTTTCCTGCTCATTGGTCATACTCTCATAATTTGGGTTCCTCCTCTGTTGCTAGGATTGTGGTTGCTTGGGACCCTCAGTGTTTAGTTGTTGATGTTCTTCAGACTTCTGATCAAATGATTTGTACTAAAGTCCAGATTGTTGCTTCTTCAAAAATCTTTTATTTGTCCATTGTATATGGTTCTAACAGTTTTGTTGAGCGAAGGAGGCTTTGGGCAGAAATGAGGGTTTTTCATTCTATTTGTGGGGATTCTCCCTGGATAATGGTTGGTGATTATAATATCGTCAGGACTAGGGCCGAAAGACTAGAAGGATTTGATGGTAATGCTGTTGGTGATTTTAATAACTGCCTAGAAGATCTGGAAATGGAGGATTTACCTTCTAAAGGGTTTTGGTTTTCTTGGTCAAACAAAAGGGGAGGTTTGGGGGATAATAATAGCAAGCTTGATAGGGCTTTGATAAACCCCTCTTGGCTGGATGAGTTCCCGAACTCAGAGGCCGTATTGCTTGCTCCAGGAGTGTCAGATCATTGTTCTTTGATAGTTACCATTACTCCTGAACTGAGGTGTAAAAAGCCATTTAAGTTCTTTAATTTTTGGATGAAGCACTCTTCTTTCAAAGACTCACTTGCTCAATCTTGGGCTCAACCTGTGGAAGGGTCATCCATGATGCTACGTTTTAGTCTCAAGTTAAGGAGATTGAAGTTTGTTCTTAAAGATCTGAATTTAAGAAGCTTTTCTAATATCTGTTCAAGGGTAGCTCAGGCTAGAGAGGAGCTGTCTCAGGTTCAGTCTTTGTGTTTCTCCAATCCTTTTGATGCTACTCTCTGTGCTAAGGAGAAGGAAGTTTTAAGGAACTTTATGGAGCTTAGTCTAGCAGAGGAGGAGTTTAAGAAGCAAAAGTCAAGAGTTCAATGGCTTTCTCTGGGTGACCACAATACAAGATTCTTTCATCAGAAAATGGCATCTAACAGGATTAGAAATAAGATTCTGAGCATTACAGATATGAGGGGGGTGCGTATTGAGGACCCTAAAGAAGTTAAGCAGGAGATCTTGGGCTATTTCCAGGGCTTGTTGGGTACTGCTTTCCCCTCTACTGGGAATTTCTCTTCAGAACTGAGACGTGCTATTCGGAATAAAGTCTCAACTGATATGCAGGGGTCTCTTATTCAAGATGTTACTGCTTTAGAGGTAAGGAATGCTCTGTTTTCTATCAATGGTGACAAGGCCCCTGGGCCGGATGGGTACAATGCTAATTTCTATCAGTCTAACTGGGAGGTGATTGGCCCTGATCTTGTCTTGGCTGTTCAGCAATTCTTTAGGACTGGATTTATGCTGAGGGAATGGAATTCTACTGCTATCTCCCTTGTTCCCAAGGTTAGTGCCCC
>BPLS01021716.1:0-17680 GCA_019656275.1 Rhododendron kiyosumense | reverse complement strand
AACAGACACAACACAAGCACAACAAACTGAAACCATTCCAATCGATCATCAGAACTTATAGAATCTTAGTACCTCTTCAAATTGCAATTGTGGGGCTGCCATCTCCGGTACTCGTACCCCAAATCTGGCCGTCCATGCTTGTGGCAAGCCAACTGGTCAGACATGTATGGACAATCTGACTCGTTATAGAGCGGATACGAAGAGTTATCGAAAACCCATTTGCCAGAAAAAAAGTCACAATTTTCCTCATTTTCCCTCCGCCTGTTCAACTCCTCCACCTGAACATCCCAGCTTGCTTTCCGACCAACGTACTTCACGGTGGATCTACACTTGGTGAACCTATCCAAAACTTCTGCATACCAAAGATCCATACAATCCCATCAAACCAAATCAAAGAAAGAACATCTTAAATAGACCCACAAAACTATCACGCGAAAATGCAACAAAATTAACTAAATTATGCATACCCAGTAAACGATATTGCAAGAAAATGACAAACAAACAATCGTTAAACACATACTGTAACACAAAGTGCACTCAGCCCCAAGTTTAGTCCAGTTAGTTGGTGGGTTTGCTCCCCACACAGAACAGGTTTGATTCTTGGGGTCAAGCAACAAGAAAGTAATTTCTTGTCCCAGCGTGGATGCCTGCCTTTGATCGGATTGGAAAAGGGATTAGTTGAGTGGCGCGTAAGCTGACCCGTCAAAAAAAGAACACACACAGTGCACTCTGGCTGCGTGTGCATAACTGTACGTAGAGGCACAAAGAAAAAGGTAAAGTAAATCTGATGACCTTGGTGCAGCAGAATTAACCTGGAGGCCGCTTTGGGATGCTAAAATTACTTGGAGCTGTGGATTCGAGCAACGAGGTATGCTTGAGAGATGGGTCTCGGTCGATATCTTGAATGTTCCGTTCGTAATAGAGAAGTGAAGAGAGTATGAAGAGGAAGAAGAGCAGTGCTATGAGTGGCAACTGGGATTTTTTCTTCATCCATCTCTGAATCATTCTAGAGAGAGAGAGAGAGAGAGATTCACCGAAGAAGAAGGATAGATTCTTTGGCTCGAAGCTTGATCTAGTTTGCAAAGACAAACATTCTTCTATTTGCGGGGTTGTGATACTTTCAGCATAAATTGCTAGTAATTAATACTCTATAGCCCTTAAGAAACTCTGATTAAAGAATAATATCATAGAGAGAATTACCTAATGAGGCAAAGTAAATCTCGGTGAGCGTTTGCTTGTACGCTAGATATATTATATAGTAATAATAATATATTAAAAAATCAAGGTAATTGGATATTGATCCATTTGATCAAGATAAATTTGTCTTGAAGTAATTAAACTGATCATTCGTAATCCAATTAATTTAATTTTTTTGCATGAATATTAATAAGTAAACACTACTGAGGCGCACTATATCCTTTGCTGTAATGACACATTGTGAAATCTCTTGTCCAAGATTTGGACAGGGCCCAAATTTTTGTGGGTATATTGATGGGTAGCTTTAATAATTGAAGTATTGCATTGAGAATAAATATGCTACGGTGTTCACTCGCCGTTTGGGGACACCGTAACTTTTGGCATAACTGACCATTAAAATCATAAGAAAAATCAGTGATGTGTATAACCAAAACCTTACAAAGGCATAACCTCCAAAATTTCCAAAATTTTTGGGGATTTTGAGGGTTATGCCTTTGTAAGGCCAGTGTTATACATGTCACTGATTTTTGTTATATTTTTAATGGCCAGTTATGCCAAAAGTTACGGTGTCCCCAAACGGCGGGTGGACACCGTAGCATCTTCCTAAATTCTTTATACCATCGGTGTAAACATTTGTTTTTTCCAAATTAATTACATTGCGCCACGTTGCAAAACAGTGGTCCCATTCAATAAAATATGGCGACGTGGCGCAATATAATTGATTTGGAAAAAATAAATGTTTACACCGACGGCGTAAAAAATTAATCAATGAAGTTCCCCATAGTATGCTGATCTTGCCTTTGGTTTTGCACACATGTTTGAACACTTTGCTAAAGTAATTATGTTTGTGTTTTCTATTGGGAAGATCCGTACAATATTATCAATTACAAGAAGCGGATTAAGGGGAATGAATTGATTGTTCTGCTTCGCACCTACTAATACCGGATTAGTATTTAATTGATCTTGGTCATTTTTTTTTCCCTTTCTCGTTTTTTTGTTTGTTTGTTTTATTTGTGTCACTAACCAACTGCAAGCAATACTCGTGAAAGTTTATCTTTGCCTTGAGGTAACCCTTCAACTTTTATGCGTTATTTTCTCTTCGCTACATTGAAGACAATGTATTAATTAGGTTTGAGGGAGGGGGACTATTAATTTTTTAAAAATTGTGTTTGCTGCAATTGTAGTTTTATTTTTATTACTGCATTTTTTTGTTTCTCAATTATCAAAAATTGGAGTCCATTGGCAGGATCTGGTAGTCCACCCCTGTGTAGTGCACCTGTAGGGCAACCCACAACCGTTGATCTCATCAATTAACGGTTCAGATTAAAAATAAACTTCTCTAGAGAAGAGTTAAACTCTTCTGGAAAAGAGTTTGTTTTTAATTAACCCTTTCTTAGAAGAATTTGTTTTTAATTTGAACCGTTGAAAATACTTTTGAACGATTATAATACCGCACTACACACAACGCACTACGGCATTTTCCATTCCCATTGGCAATGGGAAAGTATCTAATCAGATACAATTCTCTCCTTAATTTGGAAATAATGGGATTTTGGAAAGAAAAGGATTCCGTTACCTAAGGAAAATACTCGGCTGCAACTATAAAGAGACCAACACGGTTTTGGAGACGATACGAAGACCACGACTGCGGCCAAAGAGGAGAAAAAAAAGAAGCCTCCATGAGAGGCTAGACTTTTAGATTAGGGTCCACGATAAAATCTCATATTTTGTTGTACGTATTCGCATACTCTACATTTATTTTCGTCATTTAGTTTGAAAGGTCGCAGCGATGATATTTTCTACGGTAATAGAGCTTAGCCATCAATTTATTGAGAAGAAAATTAGGAAAATAAATAAGAGTTTTGTTAGTATTTGCTACGAATACATGGGGGGTGGGGGGGCTGCTGTGCCCGTTTCTCGGCCCACCCCGGTCTCGTTCCTATGATCGGAATTGTTCACTTTGTAGAGCTCGTTGAGTAGAATAACTATGCGAAAAATCAGCTTAATTGGATATCATTAAGTACCTGATCGGAACCTTTTCATTTTGAAAGAATGGATCCGAAACACTGGATCAAATCCACTTTAACTCATGGACCGAGAGTTATATGGGCTCCGATCAAGCACTTAATCATGTCTAATTAAGTTGATTTTTTGCATAGTTGTTCTACTTGACGAACTCTACAAAGTGAACGATTCCGATCATCGGAACGAGACCGGGGTGGGCCCAGAAACGGGCACAGCAGCGACGCTGCTGTCCCCAAGGGGACAGCAGCCCCCCCGCCTCCGAATACATGTGTGTGGATTCTAAAACCTTAGTCACTTTTCTTCGTTAAGTTTGTTTTGTTTTCACCATTGGTTGTTTACTTTTTAGTTTAAAAATCAATCACACTTTTGTCAACTAGGTAGGGTTCAAGCAGTTAGTTTCTTTAGTTTTTCTATAAAAAAAAAAAAAAATTAGTTCCTGTGGGTTCGACCTTGCATTTGCATAACTGTATTTCGATACGATTTGTGCACTTTGAGTGTTTTAAAATTTCACAATACCCATCAAGTTTGGGTCCATTCCGAGCTCGTTCAAATTGAATTTTGTCAATTTGGACAATCTGCTGCAATTAACAGCTCCTTGGACTTTCGTCAAACTGATAAGGAAAGTCCAACCGCCACATGCTCTACATCACTTCAATAGATAATAATTTGGTGTCATCCCAGCGGAAAGTCCTAAACAATTCGAAAAATGTAGAATACTGTAAATTAATATCCAAGATATTTTCTTGAGGCCCTACGAATTATATTCTGTCAAACAAGAATGCAAAATGCATGATCAACACACCATGCATGTTCATCTCTAAGTAAGGAAACATTTCAGTTTTAGACTTGCTGAACATTTTCTTCAAGGGTGGAACTAGAAATTGATTCTGTCCTAGGTTAACCAAAACAAAATTTCGGTAGACAAAACAGTGTATATAATATGTATACTAGCAATCTCTAAGAAATAATGCTTGTAATCTATTCTATGCACCGCGCATATTACTAACGCTTATTGTGAATGTCTAGATTGTAACGAGTGAAGACATTTGATAGTTATTTCTTAAGAGTTAACGCAGTGGTGTCTTTAACAGAACAATATATAAAAAAAATGCTCCCGTAAAAACTTTGGACATCAACAAATCTCAAAAAATGCTATTGATTTTGTGTTGTTCTTTCATTACTCCAAGAACAACAACCAACATTTTATAATTTAAACACACCAGCTAGTGTTATGCATCAACTTAATTAATAAAAATCTACGCACACCAGTCAGTGCTATGCATTTAACCACATGATAATAGCAAATCTAAGCACACCAGCCAGTGCTCTGCATTTAACAACATGCACACCAGCTGAGGAACAAATAAATGGATTCACGACTTGGTGAGTTGGGCTAAACAAATAAATGGGCTAGGCTAAAAAAAACTTGGACAAAAATTTTATGTATAATTTTTTTTTTTTTTTTTTGGTTTTCTAAAATGCACCTGGGCTACTGCCCACCCCATGGTAGCTGTAGTTCCGCCCTTGATTTTCTTGCTCAAACAAACTAGTTGCTCAAACTGAAATTTTGCTCAGACAAACATGGAGTATGCTGCTACTCGAAGCAAGAGGGACAATCTAGATGACAATCCGGAAACCATCTTTAAGGTAGACTTTACGTTTGAACACCAAAATCCATATGGCGTTAGGATGAATGAATATGCATCCAGCTTTTCTTGCCGCACCGGCCAAGAGATGGAGAACAACTTGTTGGATGTTCTTGGTCCGCTTTCCATGCCTGCTGATGGTGAAAACAGACTAGTAGCTAGGAAGAGTGTTGCGCATCGCGGACATCATCTTGAATGAGGGATTACCAACAACCATTACATTGACCTCGTCTATAGGCCTAAGTGTGACTCAGGTTCAGATACTTCTGATGAAAATGAGACTGATGAGGAAGAATCAGATTCTGACCCAAATGTGGAATTTGAGGCAAGCCCACCGGTGCACCGCCCACCTCCTCCTGACTACCACTAGTTGTTCAAGGTATGATTTGCCGCTCTCAGCATGTGTAGAACTTATGGAAAGAAAGAAAAGGGGAATCGGAAAAAAAAAAAAATTCTTTCTTAATTACTTGTTGGATTTGAGATTTATGAAATGAAATTAAGAGAAGAAGTTATAGGAAAATCCAGTGAAATGTTAATATTTTTTCTTGATCTGTTTATTCTGTTAGATAACCTGCTTGGACATTGATAATGCTTCCTCAGAATTGCGGTTCTACTGTTTTTATTTTTTCGGTAAGTAGTTTGACTCAGTTATTGTTTTTCCTTGTCTTGTGTTTCGCAACCAACACACACACACACACACACACACACACACACATATATATATATATATATATATATCTCTATTATAAAACAGAAGGGTGTGGGGACAAGTTGTTGGAACGGCTTAGATTCATTTGATCTAAAGGTTGTAATGCATCCTCCCACTTTTCGGTTAAGTGTCCATAATTTTCACCTAAATCACACAACTGCCATCCCCATCTAACTGGGATGCGTAGTGCCGTAGGCACGAGTTAACACTAGTATATATATATATGAACAGGTTTGACAAGTTGTGGATGGGTTTCTTTTAGTTCATTAGGATCAATTCCCTTTAACGCTGGTCCATAATTCGAATCCCAAACCTTAAGGGTACAACTACTCGAGGTTTTCATGCCCCAAGGCTAAACCTACTCTAACTGCAATAGGATACAAGGATACCTTTTCTAGGTCTCGGAGGAGAGCACATAGGAACACTGTCCATTTTTCGGCATCACCAGTTATGTGTGGATTTGATGCCGGATTGTGCAGATGGGAAGGAAGAAAACGTAAAAGGGGATAATCACTCACCACCCAAGTTAAGAAAGCCAACGGGATACAGATATCACCACCCGAGAATTTAACTAGGGATAATTGTTAGAGATTTTCAAAATAAAGGAGTCGTTGTTTTGGTTTTGTAAAAATTCCAACAATCTAAAGACAGTATTTTGCCAACAATCTAAAGACAGTATTTTGCAATGGCGATGTCTCTACAAAAGATGACGCAGGACTTTCTGAAATTGGAGCGGTTTGAAGGCGGGAATTTCAGGCGTTGGCAGAAGAAGATGCACTTCTTGTTGACTACCTTGAAGGTGGTTTATGTTCTGACTACTCCGAGTCCGGAGATACCGGATGATGAAACTATGGAACAGGCCCGTTAAATGGGCAAATGGGAGAATGATGACTACATCTGTAGAGGTCACATTCTCAATGCACTATCGGATTCACTATTCGATGTCTATCAGAATTCAATGACGGCAAAGGAACTTTGGGATGCACTTAACGATAAGTATTTTTCTGATGACGCTACAAGTAAGAAATTTCTTGTTAGTCAGTTTATGAATTATCGCATGGTTGATACTAAGCCGGTCATTGATCAGTTGCATGAGATTCAGTATATCCTCAGTCAGTTTAAGGTTAAGAATATGCATATGGATGAATCTATTGTAGTCTCCTCTGTTATTGACAAACTGCCTGCATCTTGGAAAGACTACAAAAAGGAACTCAAACATAAGACCGAGGAACTTACCCTTGATCAGTTGGCCCAACACCTTCGGGTGGAGGAAGAGACAAGGCGTCAGGAGGGTAAGAAGGGTAAGGATAATTCTACTTCTAAGGTTCATGTGGTGGAAGAAAGTTCCAACAAGAAACGCAAGAACAAGGGCGGTGACAAGTCTTCCGGTAAGTGGAAGAAACAAAAATTGGATCCCACCGACACTGGCTGCTGGCATTGCGGCAAACCTGAGCATTTTAAGAAAGATTGCCGATCCCTGAAAAGGAAGAATTCTGGTGAAAATCCAGGGGCATCTGGGGCAAAGAATTCCAAATTCATTGCTGTTGTTTCCGAGGTGAATATCCTCGAAGATGCTGGAGATTGGTGGTTTGATTCTGGTGCGACAAAGCATGTCTGCAATGACAAAAGGTTTTTTACTGAGTATAAACCAGTTGCAGATGGTACCGTTCTGTTCATGGGAAATGCATCAACTGCACCCGTTAAGGGTAAAGGCAAAGTGGACTTGGAGTTCACTTCTGGCAAGACGCTGACTCTTACTGATGTGTATCATGTTTCGGAAGTTAGGAAGAATCTCGTATCTGCAAGTCTACTTAATAAGTATGGCTTTAAAGTTGTATTTGAGTCGGGCAAAATTGTTGTGTCCAAGGGTGGTGTGTTTGTTGGCAAAGGCTATGTAACCGAGGGGATGTTTAAGCTTAATATCAATAACACAGTTGTTTCTGCTTATATGCTTGATTCTTTTTCTTTATGGCATACTCGTTTAGGACATATCAGTACAAGGAAAATGGATTGCATGATTAAATCTGGACTAATTCCTAAATCGGATAATGATATGGTTGATAAATGCAAGATTTGTTTAGAATCAAAGATAACCAGATTGCCTTTTCCTAAAATCGAGCGGACTTCTTCATTACTTGAATTGATTCATAGTGATGTATGTGATTTTCATAGCACTCCTACTAGGGGCGGAAAACTTTATATGGCAACATTCATAGATGATTATTCAAAATTTTGCTATGTCTATTTGCTTCATTCCAAAGATGAAGTGCTTGATAAGTTTGTTGCATATAAGACTGAAGTTGAAAATCAATGTGGTTTGAAAATAAAACGTCTTAGGTCTGACAGGGGTGGTGAATATCACTTTCCTGATTATTGTGAATCAGTAGGGATAATTCATGAAGTAACTGCACCTTATACACCACAACAGAATGGAGTGGCCGAAAGGAAGAATAGAACTTTATCTGAGATGGTGGTTGCTATGCTAAGCAATGCAGGATTAAGTAAAGGTTTGTGGGGCGAAGCCATACTTACCGCTGCTTATATCTTGAATCGAGTACCTCTCAAAAAGTCTAACATTACTCCATATGAGCTCTGGTAAAAAAGGAAACCAAACCTAAGTTATTTTAAGACTTGGGGGTGTAGGGCGATTGTGAGATTGCCTGGACCTAAAAGGAAGAAACTAGGTCCAAAAGGAATCGAGTGTGTATTCCTTGGATATGCTTTGCACAGTAAAGCATATATGTTTCTAGTGGCGGAGCATAATGATGTTGTGTCCATCAACACCATCATTGAATCTCGAGATGCAGTGTTTTATGAAAACAGATTTGACAGAATTCCAAGGTTAAAATCTAGTAAGGATTTGGAATCTAATAAAGATTCGGAAGAGTTTCCTTTGATGTCCGAAGAGGACAATGAGCCTTTCGAGGTTCCAGTTGAAGGAAATGAACCTGATGAACAAGTTGAATTGAGGAGGAGCAAACGAGTTCGGACAGAGAAAACGTTTGGTCCTGATTTCATAGTTTTTCTAGTTGAAGGCATTAGAGAGACTTCATGTGCTCACAATGTATTTTCACTTCACGTGGAAAATGATCCTTTGACATTTGAGGACGCAATGAAATCGCAAGACGTGGCTTTCTGGAAAGAGGCTATCCAAGATGAGATGAACTCTATTATGGGTAATAATACATGGGTTTTGGCGGATTTACCACCTGGTTCTAAACCAATTGCTTGTAAATGGATTTTCAAAAAGAAAATGAAAATTGATGGAACTATTGATAAGTTCAAGGCCAGACTCGTAGCTAAAGGTTTTACCCAGAAAGAGGGTATTGATTACTTTGATACTTATGCCCCGGTTGCTAGAATCTAACAATTAGAGTTTTAATTGCTCTTGCTTCTATATACAAGTTTGAGATACACCAAATGGATGTCAAGATTGCATTCCTTAATGGTGAGTTAGATGAGGAAATCTATATGCAGCAACCAGAGGGGTTCGTTGTGCAAGGTTATGAGCACAAAGTTTGCAAGCTTATAAAGTCTCTTTATGGACTTAAGCAAGCGCCTAAGCAATGACATGAGAAGTTTGACAAAGTGATTGTGTCAAATGGTTTTACAATACACCAATCTGATAAGTGCGTGTATAGTAAGTTTAATGGCAAACGAGGAGTCATTATCTATTTGTACGTAGACGATATGCTCATTTTTGGTTCAGACCAAGAAAGCATTCAGAGTACAAAAGGTTTTCTTTCTGCTAACTTTAGTATAAAAGATATGGGTGTTACTGATGTAATATTGGGTATAAGAATTAAAAGGAATGGTGGTAATTTAATTATATCCCAGGAACATTACATTGAGAAAATTTTAAAGAAGTTTAATCACTTTGAAAGCAAACCAGTGTCTACTCCGTATGACTCTCAATCGCCATTGGATCATAATGAGGGGAGAGCGGTGTCACAACTAGAGTATTCTAGAGTTATTGGCAGTTTAATGTACGCCATGACAAGCACGAGACCGGATATTGCATATGCGGTAGGGAGGCTTAGTAGGTATACTAGTAATCCTGGGCATGTACATTGACACGCAGTACATAGAATACTGCGATACCTCAAAGGTACTATAGATTATGGAATAGTCTATAGTGGGTATCCTTCGGTTCTAGAAGGATACACTGACGCTAATTGGATTACTCAGCGGAATGATCACTCGTCAACGAGTGGTTGGGTTTTTACACTTGGAGGAGGGTCAATCTCCTGGGGATCTAAGAAGCAAACGTTGATAACAGACTCGACCATGACAGCCGAGTTTGTAGCATTAGCTTCTGGTAGTAAAGAGGCAGAATGACTAAGAAATCTATTGCTGGAAATTCCAGTGTGGCCTAAGCCTATGCCACCTATATCGCTACATTGTGATAGTCAAGCTACGTTGTCACGAGTGTATAACCAAGTGTATAATGGGAAGTCCAGGCATATAGGACTAAGGCATAGCTATGTGAGACAATTGATTGTTGATGGGGTGATAACCATTGATTTTGTTAAGTCAAGTCAAAACTTGGCGGATCCTTTTACGAAAGGCCTTGCAAGGGATTTGGTGTTGAAAACATCAAGGGGAATGGGACTTTTGCCCAATTAGTTAAATCACTCCTGGTGGAAACTCAACTCAACCGGTTGATACTCTCAATCTCTTGAGTTCAATGAGAAACTACACCACATGTCGTGATTGGAAACACTTTAAAGTTCTTTTACACATTCCAAGGTAAAGTGTTTTGTACCTATAATGTGAATACAAAGGAGGTTGAACTACTTAGTTCTTAATAGATTGTTTGTGCTATGTTATAGGAGCACGGATAGCGATCTACCTATGTGAATGTGGAGGTGGTGCCGCTTCCTATAGGTCACAGGGGCTAGACCTTAGAGCGTTCATGAACTTCAAGATAAAAGACCCAAGGCCAGTTCACGGGTCAACCGATTAGGATATCTGCATTATTTGGAGGATTATGTGTGAAGCACATCTGGTTCGTCAACAGAGGACAAGTAGTTCAAAGACACGTCTACTATGCTGCCCTGACTAGCTTTGATATGTTTTCACTAAGTGGATAGTTGAAGTCGCAAGACACTGTCTATGTATGCATAAACCTTGTAGTAAGAACTGAGAATATTTCATCTGTATTTCGAAAATGGTGGGGGATTGTTAGAGATTTTCAAAATAAAGGAGTCGTTGTTTTGGTTTTGTAAAAATTCCTTGTTTCCTTAGAATGCTTGTTTTTCCTCTTTGTGAGTTTTGTCCCACATTGGATAGTTGAGAGATGTTGGAGTGGTATATATTAGGAAACATTCCTAATATGAATAACCAATGTTCTAGTGTGGTGCAGCCATATGGTGCATCGCCATACCGGCAACGCCGGTACGCACACGCACACGCGCGCGCGGCGTGGGCAGTGTGGCGTGGGCTGTGGTGCATTGTGGCGCTTTAGCGGCGCACTTTGCACTTAGCACATCAGCGCTAGGCGCCTTGTAGGCCCCATTTCTTATTGCGAGTTGGCAGTAAGGTGGCGCTGACGTGGCATGCCGCGTGTCACACACGTGGCAGGTGAGTCACACGGAGCGGTTCCGATCGGGTGCAACTCGAGCCTACGGGTACGTTGGTTCGAAGAGTTGCGATCTCAACCATCGATCGTGAACGGGTACGATCCAACGGATTGAATCAAATCCGATTGGGTGTGAATGAAACAGTACACCTATTCGGTGTGACTGGGTGTGACTAATCGATCTAGACCATAGGATCTGATCCAACGGTCAGATTGGATCGGGTGCGTACCCATTCTCAATGGGTGCGTAGTGGCCTATAATTAGACCATTACTTGTCAGAATCAAGAAGACACAGAAAAAATCCGAATTTCTCCCACATCTCTCTCTATGTTTTTCTAGCATTCATTCTGCGTTCTGTTTTGCTGCAGAAAATAGAACACAGGGATTCTCAGTTCTTATATTCGTTCAGGCAGGTATTCTGTCCGTTTCGTTAGTGCAAACGAAAACGAAAAGAACTTCGAGTTCGGGCTTCGATTTATCTTGAAGGCAGATTTGCTGTAACCCTTTGCATACCAACTGGTGGGGGCAAATACTGTCTTTAGGAAAGCGACATAGTCGTGACTCGAAGCGTATTACAGGTTTTGTGGAGATTTCGTCAACAGTTCAGTTTGCAGCGGCCAATTTTTCCAACAATACAGAGTGTAGAGATCGCTCACCACTCAAAGGAATCCACCTAAGAGATACAGAAACGATGAACAAGAAAAATTATCTTCTCACAAGCCAAAGGCTATTTTTTAATTCAAACACACTCTGATTATCATTTCATTAGATTACCTATTTATAAGCTTACAAAGATGACTCTACAAGACTAAAAATAAATACTCGACATTTTCCAATGCAGACCTTTCAATACCTAGACAACTATTAAAATAAAAACACAACTTACTAGATAGTCAAAACACAAATTCTTAGACCAGAAATTAAAAGACATTGACTAGAAACTTAAAAGACTCTTCGATCGACGCAATGACTTGTTGAATAATTTCAAGGACTTTGACCGACATCATTCTCCCCCGGTTGAAAAAACTCGTCCTCGAGTTTAACTTCCCACGGTCCACGGGTTGACCAATGAGCCTCTCCATCCTTTGCTTTTGCCTAAGATGTTGCTTGAATTTTGGTTTGCGACCAACTCGCAAATAGAACACTTTCATGACTCCTGAAAATTGGCCATCAACTATTTGCAATGGAAATTGTTGAGATGGTTCGGTTGCATGGAACTCCAAGTTATCAATCATATCATGACTACCTTCAAGTCCATCAACTTTTCTTTTTCCCGAAATGGAAGTTGGTTTCGCTAGAAAAGTGTGTGAGACTTTTGGAGCAGATAACTTTATTTTCTCCTCATGCATGTCCATCGTAGTTGAAACGTTTGGAATGGTCATTCCAGTTGTTGTCGAACCAAAGTATTGATGTCTTTTGATAATCACGAATCCTTCTTCAGTGTACTCATCATAAATTGGAGGCAAATTCCAATCCACTATTGGTAGTGAAGAAGAAGAATCCTTGTCTGAAAAAATTTCATCCGGCATTGTTTGAAATTGCAAGCAACAATAACTTGCCATTGAACCCAAAGCTCTGATACCAATTTGATGCCGGATTGTGCAGACGGGAAGGAAGAAAACGTAAAAGGGGATAATCACTCACCACCCAAGTTAAGAAAGCCAACGGGATACAGATATCACCACCCGAGGATTTAACTAGGGATACAGAGTGTAGAGATCGCTCACCACTCAAAGGAATCCACCTAAGAGATACAGAAACGATGAACAAGAAGAATTATCTTCGCACAAGCCAAAGGCTATTTTTTAATTCAAACACACTCTGATTATCATTTCATTAGATTACCTATTTATAAGCTTACAAAGATGACTCTACAAGACTAAAAATAAATACTCGACATTTTCCAACGCAGACCTTCCAATACCTAGACCACAACTTACTAGATACTTTAAGACACATATTAAATACTTAGACCAAAAAACTAAAAGACATTGAAAATGAAAGAAAGACTCATAAAAGAAATACAAAAGACATTCAGCATGAACAATTCACGATATTTCCCAATAACCATTAAGATGCTCGTGCATCAGGATTAATCATCTTGTTGCAAAAAAGATAAGTTCATAGCATGGTATTGCATATATACATACAGAATCTGTCACTTGTTTCATTTGAGTGTACCAATAACTGAGATGAAGCAATAATTTTTCCTTGGTCTCTCTTTGTGCCAATTTTAAAATTCCAGCCTTCAAAGCTCTCAAAAGTCGAACTATTTTACGACTTCCACAAATTCCAGTGACCAAGTTATAAAAAAAAGGATCTTAAAAAAATCATGTACTTTACATTTAGATTCATGTGAGATTAAGGATGTAAGCATAAAGGATTTCATTCCAAACATCTGGCACACCGGGAAGGCACCAATGGACGCAATCAGAATAGCTTCTTGGGTTAGACAATTTTTCTTTGGTTAGAGGCGTCCATTCCTTTTTATGAATGGACGGGTGAGCTTCTTTTCTGTACTCTGAGAGTTGTGTTATATTCAGCATTTCGATCTTCAAACCTTTTGCTCTCAGTTCATCCACGGCTGCCTCTGCTATTTTCATCATTCTCATGTCTGATCCACTTCCCCAATGGCCTTCTTTAGTTATTGGCAGTGTTTCATTGTAGCAATTGTCAGATTTTGACATCCCCCATTCTTGACCCCTACAATGTACTAGACAATATTGTCAAATGATATATACAAAAAAGAATGAAAATTCACTCCTATTTTTGTGTTCATTGCACTCCTATTTTTGTGTTCATCTATGTAAAATCACAAACATATCCAATAGCGGAGCTACCATAGCTCAAGTGGGGTGTAAATATGTCACCTAAAATCCAGATTTATGGCAGTAACATATTGTATCACGGCATTATCACCACCCGATGCAGGATTTAAAAAAAAAAAGTAACTCGTAAGAAACTCCCGCAGATACTTGGCATTAAAACCCAAACTAAGTTGGAAGTTCATACCGACGATGTGTCGGTGACATGCTCATGAAAAACAACCGAGTCTTGTTACGGTCAACATGAATATCCAACCAATCTGACCACGTCTTTATAGCCATCTCGTAGCTCCGTATCATCTCAACTTCTTTGGTGATTTGATCTGGGCTATCAAACGATCCCCATCTAGCAAAATTGTACCAAAAATAATTAATTGGTTGATTGATAGAAATGGTTTTGATGAAGTTGGACAATTGTACTTACAGGAGCTTCATTTTGGGCCGTCTCCACCACTCATAGGAGTTGAAGACGAGTATATCTGCATTGGTCCAATGCCTAGCATGATTTACGATTTCGCTGATTCGGGCTATTCGTTCTGGTAACCGAGGGCTCGCTGGATCATCGTAATTGGATTCCACGAGCATTGGCGACCAGTGGAATTCGATTGAGGCATTGTATTCCTTATTCATTGCATTAACCAACATTAGACAGAGGAGCCAAATTCACTAGCCACAAAAGGCTCACACTACGCAAAGTACTGCAATATTGTGAAGCTATTTCAGTTAATGTGAAGTGTAGGTGAAGCAATAGGTTGGTTTGGTGTGCACAAGTTGGTCCGGATATCCTGTTGTCATAAAAAAAAAGAAAAGAAAAAAAAAGAAAGGTTGGTTTGGTGCTGTCATCATATTTTGCAGGTGGGGTTTTGTTTTCTTTGACATTTTGCAAAAGAAAGTTGAATACTGGTTTTTTCCAACATTTTTGACTCAGAGACCTAACAAAATCAAGAAATCCCTGAAAGTGATGAAGTTGAAGATGAGATACTGATTGTGTGGTGTTATGTGAATGAGCCCCATTTGCTTCCATTAATCATACTCTATCTGTTTCAAAAGATTGTTTGGTTTGCAAAGCAAGAATTTAAAAAAAAATACGTTTTTATCAAAAAATTTATATCCTTCTTAGTAAATGAAAAGAACTCGATCATTGGTATTAGTAACTAGCATTATTTACAAAATTACATCATTTTTAAGTTTTTATTTTGTGAAACGGATAATCTTTTGAAGACGGAGGGAGTAGTTGTAAAAATCTATGATACGAAATATGTATCTTCCCCTGTATATTTTATCTGTAGAAATCCCATTTACGGAGCGAAAACATGATTTAAAGCGTTTGATCTAATTATGGTTATGTTCGTACCATTTGAATAAAACCCAACCTCAATCCATTATGGCTCGAACAGAAAACCATAATTCATCACTCGTGTTTGGTATATATATTAAGTAATGGCTTTTCTTCTCTTGCTTTGACTAAGCCTATTGAAAGCCTGAATGCCATAGAACTAACTTGAGAGACAATATGCAATGCACGATACGTATTTGATAGAACGAATAACAAGATGCACGATACGTATCCCGGTTTAAGAACATTTTTGAAAATAGCATTGTTCATCTAGTAATCCCATTCGTTTTTTTCTTAAGGGCGAATTTCCAAACAGAAATCAGTAAAGAGCATGTAAGTATGGCGCGGTATAATATGTTTGTTGCTACAGATTGGTGACATGCATCTACAGAGTCCAGGGGGTTGGTTGTTGGAACATACAATAAGTAAGGATTACTTTGGTCTGTCTTGTTTTTGTTCTGGTCCTGTGTCTTTGGTTTGTCTAGTGTTTGTTCCGGATTGGTTCTTTGGTGTGTAGTGTCGCGTCTGTCCCTCTTGGTCTTGGGTCTTTGGTGTGTCTGTTTTCTTGAGGTTTTTTTAGGGGTTTTGGGGTCCTGTCTTTTGCGGTGGGTGGGGTTTGTTTTGGGTCTGGTTTTCTTCTTGGGGCTGTTTTGTTGTTTTGTTCTTTTTGTGGTCTATCTTTTTGTTGTATTTTGGGGTTTTTTTTGGGTCCTGTTTGTTGTAGGTGGGTGGTGCTTTCTCTAGTTGTTGAGTCTGGCGTTCTGTTTGGTGATGCTACGTGTTTAATTTGACCTTGATGTTTCTGGATTGCATCTGATTCTCATTTTGCTATATGTTTTGTTTCCGGATGCTCCTCGCGAAGTCACTACCTTTTGATGCTGAACGATTGAACTTTTACTGCCAAGATTCTGGTTTAATGTTGCTGGATTGCATTGACTTTCATGCTCTGTTATATGTTTTGTGTCCGGATGTTCCTTGCAAAGTCACTACCTTTTGATGCTGAACTACTAAACTTTTAACTGTAAATTCTGGTTCATGTTGCTGGTCGGATTGCATTTATTTTTATGCTGGCACTGATCTTTTGGAATTACTGTTGATCTTTTGGCTTAATGCTGCTGCTGCTGCTGATATTTCTCCTTGCTGAATTAGAAGCCTAATGCCATTACTGAGTTTTCTTTTTTTGAGCTGATTAATTGGCAAGGGATATGAAAGTGTACTCTATGGGGAAGCTTCAATCACTTCTTGAAAGCTTCCTTTTGAGGTTTATATTGTAATTTGCTGGGTTGATCTCTTGTCAATCCTTGGGCAAGAATAACATATGATTGTTGTGGGATAGGGTACCAACCTAATTGGAATGTTACTCACACATTGTGATACTATCTTTTCTTGCCCTAAATCTTGATGTACTTCATCATTGTGATCAATAAAATTCCTTTTTTCGCTGTTCAAAAAAAAGTAAGGATTACTCTCCAAGCTCGGAGGTTCGACACCCCACCACTAGAAGATAGAAGAAATTTTGGAGCCACTGGAAATTTGTCCGATTGTTCATTTTAGGGATACTTTGAGATTAGTCAAGGTCAATGTTCTGAATACCGTATCGGTTAGAGTACCGGTTTTCTTACTAATACGGTACGTACCAGTACCGATGAGATACCGGGTAACATTTCGGATTGATCGCTATTAGTGTTATTTTTCTACTTAAAAGAATTTATAGTATAATATACAATTTTTAAAACAAAAAAAATAAAAAATATTCTGGTATTTGTCTGGTACTGTCCGGTATTGCCCGGTACTTGAAGAAAAAAATAAATTTAAAAATAGTCCGGTATTATCCGGTATTGGCTGGTACTGACCGGTATCTTCGGTACTGGCCGGTACCGGCCGGTATTTGAGCCGGAACAGAATTAAAGGTTTAGGGTACCGGATTCTGTCAAAAACAATACGTGGCCGGTATTGATAAATTTGGTCAAGATACGTGTAAGCTGGTCTGAAACTTGATCATGAAATTAAACATTTGTACGAAAATTGGGGACATACACTTTTTTTTGTTTGGAGAAAAGCTGCCCAAATGCTTGGGCCATTTTGATGCATGAAAATGTTCATTGATGGTCACTTGGCAGCGGTTTACAAAGAGAATAGCAGATTAATTATAGGGGAAAAAAAAAGAAAAGAAGACTCACAATGGCTTTGAATTTGAAGTACGCATATTTTGGCCGCTTGGGTTTGAGTGGTGGTGGGATAGCTGACTCCACCAAACACGCCATCGAAACCCATTGGTCCCTATTCAAAGAATCTCCAACAAACACCATCCTCTTCCCCCTTAGCTTCTCCAACAATGCCGTGGCATTGAACCTTTTCAC
>BPLS01021712.1:0-12958 GCA_019656275.1 Rhododendron kiyosumense | reverse complement strand
GTCAAAGAGAATTAGGCCCCATGCTTCCACGATTAAAACAGGCATTACGCACGATCAACAAAACAATTTGCCAAACGTGGGCATGAACAACAGTTGAGGCGGTTACTTAATTAGATTTTGAAGGAATTTCAACTGCTACTTTGGAGGGAAGATTTGAATTCAAATTGAGGGGGCTTCTATTTATAATCAAGATCAAAGCAGTTTGAAGGACACACAAACAACGCCAATCAGGCCTTTATCTTTTCTTTTCTAGGAGTAGAGTTAACTTGTACTTGTTCACTCAATCTTCTCGATTGATTGTTCTTCTACTTTGAGGGTTAATAAAGTCCATTTTGTTAATCTTCTTCCATACTTCATCCACTTCATTGTTTGTTTCCAAAGTAGTCCTAAAATACGGCAAGGAACCAAACTCCACTTTTCACATCCACATTCCAGCAACTCACAAACAGAATTTCCCATCGATTCTCCATCGATTGGAAAGAAACCAAAAATTTTAGTAACAATTTTGGTGCTAGAAGGAGGGCCTCATCACTAATTTGGAAGTGAGCAATGGCACCAAAGACTAGGAATCAACTGCCAACAGATGGCAGCAATGACAACAATTCTGCCAATACTAATGGTGGAAATGATGCAAATGGAATCAACGCTGTAAATTCAGACCAGAGGATTCCAGAGAGTGGCCAACCAAGTGGTCCAGAGATTGAATCACTTGATGTGGTTCAACAATTTTCAAGGATTTTAAATGATCCAGAAAGCGAAATAGCCAAGACGTTGATGGCTATGTTTAAAGCAGCAATGTCACGGAATCAGCCAACGGTAGAGGTCCCAGTTAATGTAAGCATTAACCCTGGGCAAACTAGTGGATATGCCAATCGTAATACTGAAGTACCTCCTGTACAGGTATTTGATAATCCCACTTCCGAGAATATTTTTTCTGGAATGAATAGGATTCCGAGTAATGTCAGTGCTGGTCAAAATCAAAGTTTTTATCAGAGTATACCAACTACTTATCAAAGTATACCGACTACTGTCCCTATAGGAACAGAGATTGGGAATAATGGAAATAATGCCCATGGAGGGCAAAGTGTTAATGTAGATATTTTTAGGAATGATAATAGAAATATCCCAAATATGGCTAATGGTGATCCAAATCTCTATGGGTATAATCCACCAAATATGAGAAGGCAAGATTATCCTTATGGGTATGATGTTAGAACTGAAATTCCTTTCCCTCCTAACCAAAATGGTAGGATTTAGGAGCCTTATTTAAGGGCTCAACTTATGAACATTATGCAAGACATGTATGGTCCTGGATTACGAAGGATTGAAAAACCTATGTTTAGGAAACCATATCCAAATTGGGTTGATAATGTGCCTTTCCCTAGGCACTATAGAATTCCAGACTTAGTTCTTTTCAATGGGGAAGAAAATCAGTCAACTATAGAACATGTTGGAAGATTTTGCCTACAAATAGGCGAAGTAGATTTGGATGAGGCTTTAAAACTAAAATTGTTTCCTCATTCTCTTACTAGAACTTCTTTTTCTTGGTTCATAAGTTTGCCTCCAAATTCTGTCCACTCTTGGAGAGAAATGGAAGAACAATTCCACGCTCAATTCTTTAGGCATGCACCAGAAATTTCAGTAGCAGATTTGGCTAAAATTAAACAGAAGCCTTCAGAATCTGTAGAACAATATATGAACAGATTCAAGAAGATCAGGAATCAATGTCATTTTTACATCCCTGAATCTGAAATAGTGAAGATAGCCCAGGAAGGGCTTGATTATGATTTTAAGAAACACTTCACAGGAACTGAATTCAGAGATCTATTTGACTTTACTTCCAAAGCCATAGGATATGAGGCTATTTTAATGGAAGGAGAATATAGAAAAAGTAAATCACTTGGTACATATTACCAAGATATAGAGGGTGATGTGGAAATCGATGTTGCCCAAGTAATTGGAAAAGCACCAATTGTATGTGATACTTTAACAAAGGTTGAAAAGCCTGTGAATATGCCTTCATCCCATCCAAATAGAAGAAATCAAGCGAATTTTAGGCAATATTCATTTGATTTATCCAAGGCTGATCAATTATTTGATGAACTAATTAACCAAAAGTTCTTATCAATGTCTTCAGGGCACATGATTCCTCCTGAAAAGGATAGAAAAGTAAAAGATTATTGCAAGTGGCATAATTCTTTTAGACACAATACTAACAATTGTGTTACATTTCGAAATTGTATGCAGGACCTAATTCAGAAGGGTTTGTTACAATATGCCAAAAGGGAATAAGGAAATAATGGGCATCGATGTTGATCCTTTTCCTCTGGTAGAAGTTAACACGGTGACTGCCAGATCAAAGAAAGGAAAGATGGCATCTCAGATCGATAGAAGGATTCAAGAGGAAGAAGAGATCATGGAAGGAGAAGGAGAAGTTCAAATGAGGCAGAAATTTGAAAATTGTTTCTGTTTGAGATGTGATTTAGAAATCAAGTCAGGAGAAGAGATTATTGCAGAAAAGGAATATAATGGTACCTATGCTAAAGGTTCCATTAGATTTAATACTATGGGAAGTAATGATTTACAGATTTATGTAGGACCAAAGTTGATTTTTGAAGGAGAAGACCCAGGGATCTTTATACCTTCTGAATCACTCAAATGGTATGGAGAAGATGATGGCCCATTCCTGTTTAAGGGATATCCTGTGATTCCAGCATTACCAAGGAGGCTAGATACGAGCTTGATTTACCCTCCTTTATTTATGAATGAAAGAGGAAGAGGTTTTTTCCTAAAGGGTACAAGATCAGGGGGAAGAATGCCTTACTTTAGAGGCGGATTTCAAGGAAGAATGGTGGTTCCACCAAATGTGGAGCATCATGGATGGGATACAGTGAGACATCCCAAATTCTCAAATGTGAGGGAATTTGTTCCTGTTACCAATACTCAGAAAAGGAGGTTACAAAGGAAAATTTCAGAAAGAGAAAAGAGAGACCAATCAATGGTGATGGATACAAGGCAGTGGCCAGAAATGAAGGCCAAAGTAATTCCAAATCAGACAGTCCCTATGGTTTGGACTAGGGAATCAACTGTAGCGTGCCCAACAGTGCCTAAACAAAAGGCAAAGGAGATAGAAAAACCTGGGGGGCAAACAATTAAACCAGTCATTACTCAAAGGCTTGGGGGGCAAGGCTCAAATTCATCTGAAACTTCGGCTCTATCAATTAGAGAGCAAAAGGCAGAATTCAAGAAAAGTTTGAAGAAGAAGATGGAAGAATTCCAACAGGTGTTGTTGGAAGATGATGAAGATGATGATTTGCTATCTAGTAAATAGTTCTGATATGATGAAAGAAGGTTTCAAAGATGACAAGAATGAAGTAGACTCTCAAAAGTCTACTACATTTGGCCAAGCACTGGATACTATTCAATGGACAACCTGTTAATAAGGTTTTGATTGATAATGGGGCCATAGTAAATATCTTGCTCTCTAAAATGATGAGAATCTTGAATAAGAATGAGTTAGACTTGATCCCAACCGAAGTGACAGTTGGAAACTTCGCAGGGGGATGTTCACCTGCTAAAGGTGTGATTTCTTTGCAATTGCAAATTGGAAACAGAAAGATGAATACTACTTTCTTTGTTATCGATTCTTCTTCCAATTACAATGCCTTGTTAGGTAGAGATTGGATTCACATAAATGGTTGTGTCCCTTCCTCTCTACATCAGGCATTAATTTTTCTGAAACAAGGTGATGATAAAGAAGTTGGTGGAATGGAAATTTTCTGGGCAGACAAACATCCATTCAAAGCAGATACTAACAATGTGGAGGCAGGTCTATATGATGAAGACTTATGGCCAATCAAGATTGAAGGTTCAGAAGTGAAGTCAGTAGGGGTAAGCCTTACTGAAAGCCAATTCCTTAAATACATTACAGATGGTTTTAAGGAAATAAGTAGAGATTTTGTTAAACCTAACATAATATTGAGGTGTAGTGGTTCTGAGTCAAAGATGGTTTATGATTAGTGACAATTCAAGCCATGCAAATGAAGAGCTAGCTACTTTAAAAGCTAGTTTTAAGAGGATGTTTTCTTTTATTGTTTCTAGGAAATTAGAGGCTGATGAGCCTATATCTTGTAATTGGGCAGACTGTGTAGTAGATGATAGTTCTTTGACTCTTAAGGAATTGGCTATGGAAGATCTTAGAGCTGCTCCTACTAAACTTGATGATTATAAAGCGGAAGTAAAAGATCCTTTAGAGGATTTTAATGTAGGGACAGAAAGTGATCCTAAAATTCTTCATGTATGTGCTGCTTTACCTGATGAAATGAAGGATCATTTGAAGTACTTGTTGTTTGAATTTAAAGATTGCTTTGCTTGGGATTATCCTGATATGCCTGGTTTAAATAGATCATTGGTTGAACATAAAATTCCTATCAAAGAGGATTTTGTTCCATATCAACAAATTCCAAAACAGATGATACCTGAAGTTCAAAGAGAAGTAAAGAAAGAAATGGAACGTTTATTTAAGGCCAAATTTATTAGGCCTGTTAAATATGTGGAATGGATTTCAAATATTGTTCCAGTAATTAAGAAAAATGGTAAGGTACGGATATGTATTAATTTTAGAAATTTAAACACAGCATCACCAAAAGATGAGTATCATATGCCTGTTGTAGACCATCTAGTGGATGCAACTGCAGGCCATCAATTTCTATCTTTTATGGATGGTTATTCTGGGTATAATCATATATTTATTGCTGAAGAAGACACACAAAAAACTGCATTTAGGTGTCCAAGGTATATTGGATTATTTGAATGGATTGTTATGGCATTCGGGTTAAAGAATGCAGGAGCAACTTATCAGAGAACAATGAATGTAATCTATCATGACCTAATTGGAAGGTTTATGGAAGTTTATATCGATGATATAGTAGTGAAATCTCATACATTTGAGGAGCATTTAGATTATTTAAAACAAGTTTTAATGAGGATGAGACAATATCATCTAAAGATGAATGCAACAAAATGTGCTTTTGGGGTTACTGCTGGAAACTTCTTAGGATTTCTAGTTCATAAGAAAGGAATTAAGATTGACAAGGACAAGGCTAAAGCTATAATAGAAGCACCACCTCCAACTAATAAACAAGAACTCCAACAGTTTTTGGGGCAGGTGAATTTTCTTAGAAGATTCATTTCTAATTTATCTGGAAAAACTCTTGCTTTTTCCCCACTACTGAAATTAAAATCTCAGAAAGATTTTAAATGGGAAGAGGAACATCAGAAAGCTTTTGAGTTTTTAAAACAATCATTGGTAAGGCCTCCTATTTTGATGCCACCAATAAGGGGTAAACCTCTAAAATTGTATATATCAGCAGGACACCAATCGATTGGTTGTCTTTTGGCTCAAGATAATGAAAATGGTCATGAATAAGCCATCTATTATCTTAGTAGGAGGTTAAATGAATGTGAAATAAAATATAAGCCTATTTAGAAGCTATGCTTAACGTTGTATTTTTCTGCAGTCAAGTTAAGATATTACATGTTACCGTCGACGGTGCATGTGATTGCACAAACAGATATTATTAAATATATCTTAACGAGGCCTATATTAAGGGGTAAACAAGGCAAATGGTTGTTAGCTCTAATAGAATATGACTTACAATATGTGCCTCAAAAGGCAGTAAAAGGGCAAGCTTTAGCTGATTTTGTAGCAAATCATCCTAATATGTAAATACAGAAGGATGAATTTGAGATACATATGGTGGAAATAAATCCCTGGAAACTATCATTCGATGGTTCAAAAACTGATAAAGGAGTTGGAGCAGGCATAGTCTTTACGTCTCCAAAAGGGGAACTTTTACAGTTTTCTTTTCAGTTAGATGAAAGTAGGATTCTAACCAATAATCAAGCTGAGTATGAAGCTTTGATCATAGGTTTAGAAATGGCAAAGGAATTGAACATTCGGTATTTAAATATCACAAGGGATTCACAATTATTGATTTGACAGATCACAGGTGAGTATAAATGTAATCATCCTTTGCTAGAATTACAACTACAGAAAATTAAATTTCTTATATCATATTTTGATGAAGTACAATTACACCATATTTATAGACTAGAAAATGGTGATGCTAATCAAATGGCACAAATAGCCTCTGGAGTTAGAATTCCAGAAGGACAAAATGAAAAATTAATAAGAGTACAAAAAAGATTTTTGCCTTTCTCGATTGAAAGAGAAAGAAATGATTTTGATGTCATGGAACTAAATTTGATTGATGATTGGAGAGTTCCAATAAGGAAATTCTTAGAGAATCCAAATAATAAAACGGATAGGAATATAAAGCTAAGGGCTATTAACTACATTATAATAGGAAATGACTTATTTAGAAAGTCTTCAGATGAAGTATTATTGCTTTGTATTGCTAAGCCTCAAACGATGACAGTTATGGGAGAAGTTCATGAAGGAACTTGTGGTTCTCATCAGTCTGGAGAAAAAATGAAATGGTTGCTTAAAAGATATGGTTATTATTGGCCAACAATAAGAAAAGATTGTATCTCTTATGCTAAGGGATGTCAAAAATGTCAACAATATGGACCTATTCAAAGAGTCCCAGCTTTTTCTTTACAATCGATTGTCAAACCATGGCCTTTTAGAGGATGGGCAATTGATATGATTGGAGAGATAATTCCTCATTCTTCCCAACAACATGAGTATGTAATGGTGGCTACTGATTATTTCACAAAATGGACAGAGGCCATTCCATTGAAGAGTGTAGCATAGAAACAGGTAATTGATTTCATTGAAGAGCATATTTTCTGTCGATTTGGTATTCCCGAAACAATTACAGTTGACCAAGCATCTGTGTTTAATGGTCAAGAAGTTATGGCTTATGTTCACTCATTTGGAGTTAAAATTTTGAATTCCTCCCCTTATTATGCCCAAGCAAATGGGCAGGTGGAATCATCTAATAAAATTATAAAAAATACCCTGTCTAAAATGATAAATGATACTCCCAGAGAATGGCATGATTTATTGCCAAAAGTTTTGTGGGCTTACAGGACTTCAAAAAGAGAAAGCACAAGGGCTACACCATATGAATTGGTGTATGGACAGGCTGCAGTGTTACCCGTCGAAATTAATGTTATATCCCATAGGATTGCCAGACATTATGATTCAGATAATGTCGATTTTGAAGAAACAATGTATAAAGAATTAGACGGACTAGAGTCAAGAATGGATGCTTTAAATAATATACAAGCACAAAAGAAAAATATAGAAAGAGTTTACAATAAAAGAGTGCATGAGAAATCATTTGTAGAGGGTGATTTGGTTTGGAAGGCAATTTTGCCTTTAGATAAGAAAAAGAAAAAATATTTTGGCAAATGGTCTCCAAATTGAGAAGGACCATTTCGTGTATTAAAAGCATTACGAGGTGGAGCCTATCAATTAGAATCTATTCTTGGAACTGTACATGAAAGAACAATCAATGGAAAGTACTTAAAAGCATACTTCCCATCTCCCTGGTAGTTAATCGATGGATAAACGAGTAATGAATGAAATGAAATTCATACACAGACAAGTTGCAAAAGCCTACGAACTAAGGCTTACTTCTCATTCAACATAAAACAATTCACATTTCCTACTTACAGAAAGGAAAGGAAATAAAACACAACATTTCCTATGTAAAAAGGAAATGGAAAGTAAAAATAGAATTTAAATAAATGCCTACAAATCTAGGCATCGACAGGTTCAATTGGATTTCCATCAGCATCGATTCGGATGATTTCGAAATAGTGAGGGAGACTCCAAGTGACAAAAACATGGAATTTGTTCCAAGCATATGTCAGGAAATCATGTTCTTTGTCTCGGGTCATTTCCTCTGCTTCCATTTTTATCTTTTTATCTATTAATGGCCTCATGACCGTCACGCTCTTTTCAGCTTTAGCAAAAAGAATGGCTCTCTTTTGATTTTTCTTTCGGAGCCAGTTCTGATGTTTTTTTGAGAAGAGTTCTTGAGGGGTTTGGTGGTAGTTCCCAGTTGGAGTTGTTTAGATCCAAAACTTTGTTATGAAGTTTCACCACTCTTTCGTGGCGTACTTCATAATCAGCACAAAAAGGGTCATAGTGGGCAGCAGTGCTGGTCTTCATCCATAGCCTTATGAGAGGCAATGCAGACTTAAACCCATGAAGATGAGTCGTGATGAGACTACTCTCGTAGAACTGGAGAGTTTCACATGCCCACAAGAAGTTCAAATATGGGATTTGCTCTTCTAGGATGTGAATGTCCAGGAAGGCAAAAGCAGCCAGTAGTTCTTTGGCTGTATTCTCGTCAGATTCTCCATAAATCGAATACCCTACATGGGCATGAGATAGTGGAGGATTATACCTGATTTTCTCTAATTCTTGGAACCAATCTGGGTTCTCAGGAAGAGGAGATATGTTGGGTTGATCATCAGAAAAGCCAGTTGGGAAACATGGCTTTCTCACTACTTCCTTCCAATATGATTGCTGATTTTTGGCTCTTTCGAAGAGAGATTCATGACTCTCTAGGCTTGGTTTGCCACCTGCCTCTGCTAGTTGAAATGGCATTGGCCTATAGTGCATGGAAAGTAGTGAATCCAACAGCATTGCCATCGGTTCCTCTCTAACCCAGGGGAATTGATAACTAACTTTGACGTGTGAACGTCGAATGCTTGAGTTTGGATATAAAGGAGGATTCTCCATTCTCACGACCACCCTTTCAGTGGGTGGATTAACGCTCCAATTAACTAGAGGATTGGATGGCAAAAGATCATCCCAGCCAGAAATGGCCATAATGGGAGAAAACGGTTGATCGACGAAGGTAGATGAGGGGTTGTTTAGATCAATTTCCATGAGTTTAATTTGACTGTGGGTAAACAGATTATGAAAAAAAGAATTCAAGATGGGATGATTGAGAATCGATGTAAAACATGTTCCATAAAGGTTTAATTTATAAAGGAATAGATAAAAAACGATTCAGTTCTTCAAGCAGTTGATTGGGCAGTTATTATGCCTGATCATCTCCACTATCAGGAAGTGGGGAAACGGTTAGCATTTCCCATGAAATGTCATTGGTTGAATCCAACTGATGAGTAGTTAATATTCAGCCATGATTTATATCCACTATCAAAAAGAGGAAAAGTCGGGTAATGGTTTAAATTTCCAATGAAGTAGCCCTATCGATAAGGGCTAACAAACAGTCATAATTCATGGTTTAATTGTTAAACGGATGAGTTTTTTGTATTCTTCCTATCGATTCTGAAATGAGATTGATTATGAACCCATAAGGCTTTAGGGCAAAGCAGAAATAGGACGAGCAAACGTAATCAAAAATAAAACACAAGTATGTTTGCCACAAGGAACTAAAATCCATAAAAGCCTAAAAGGAGGCTTGATATTACAAAAAGAATAAAAGATATAACTAAAAAGCCTGAAACATATAGGCTAAATCTGCAGTTATATTACATAAGATGATTAGTTATGTTTAGACTTGATCTCCGTGAACAGCGTGGAAAAATAGCTCCACCTGCCATTTGTGGCATTGTATTTTTCTTGATATTTCAGCAAGTCAGTATTAGCCATTGCTATAATAGCTCTAGTTCCTAACTCATCACATGAGATTTTGGACAGCTCATGATTGATCAACACTTTCCGTGCTAATAAAACTTTCTGTTGTTCATCGAGTTGAGTCAAGCGTGCAAGGAGTTTAGCTTTTTTATCTTCAATCTGTTGCAATTCACCCTTCAGCTGGTGAATGTTGTTGCCCATCGTGTGCAATTTCGTCGAAATGACTGCAAATTGATTGAGAGTCTCTTGCTTGTTCTTCATTTCTTGTTGACAATAGGCTGCTATTGTCAGGCTCTCATTTATTATTGAGCCAAACTCTTCAAGTTTGATTTGCTCGGATAAGGGAAAGACCTTCTTAGAAATCAAATAGTTCACACAGCTAGTGAAAGTTGTGGTATGATCAGTAGCAATTTCTGATAGGGGAAGCTCAAGTAACTCAAAAAGGTTTTCATCTCGTCTTTAGCCTCTTCATTAAGTTCAGAGGGAACTAAAGGAGACAGAGATTCAGAAAATTCAGAGATTGACCTTGAATAGAATTCTGAATATCTCTTGGTCTTTGTCAACATGTGGTCCAAATAAGAAGTTGGCGATTGGGTCGTCAAATCAACATTAGCTCCATTAACAGATGATGGAGAGGCTAATGGAGTTATGGGTTTAGCAGCCAAAACTGGGGCCTCAATTCCCACTTCAGTATGCGAATGCTCTAGAATTTCAGTGACCTCTATTATGGGTTCTATAGAAAGAGGTGGCTCTGGTAATATTTCTCCTTGAATAGGAGAATGGATATCTGAATGCTCAACACTGAAAGTCTCCTTTTCCACAGGAGACTCAATTTCCAGAGGCATAAGGAAATTGGGATTTGAGTTCAAAATGAGATCAGAAATGGGGTCAAATGTGTGGATCCCTGATGTGATGTCCTTTGATTTTGTGCCCAAGAGTTTATCATTCACATCTGAAGTGGTCGATGGGCATTTCGATGGTGTAGTCGATGGAAGAATAGGTTCACCCACAATTGGAAGTTTGACAGGAGTTGACAGGTCCGTGGTTGAACCTTTATCCTTTTCACCCTCATCATCTGATTGAGGTAATTGAAGTTTCCTCCTTTTTTTCTGATATAGAGGAAAGGAAATAAATCAATAACGGACTAAAATGTGATGCATAAGTCCAACAAACTAAATTCTTACCCTTTGAAATGCTATCAATACCTCTGAATCCTCAGCTAACTCTGTTGATTTCATTTGTTGAGCGGGTAAGTTGGATCCTTTCATTGCATCTGCCATGAGTGGAGGATTTTGCAATGTGTCTCGGATTTGAAAGCTCCTGGTTCTTTTCTTTATTGGGGGAGAAATTTATGATTTTTTCCCCTTATCTTGACCCTTTTGCCTGAGAACTGGAGCTTTCTTAGGAACTGAAACCATAAGAAATTGATGGTAAGAAGGTAGCTCTATTGACCATTAAATAAGGGTTAATTTCACAAACAAAATAATGAATACCTGATGGAGTTTTCTCAGAATCAAGCCTCAAAAGGCAGTTGTCCAACTCTTTGTTGAAAATAATGAGCTTAACACAGTCCCAAAACAATTTAAATTCTGAGGTTGAAGAAGGGTCAGCCACGAAACTCACTAGTTGAAAACCAGCTTTGATCCCCTGAAACTGACCAATTAGCTCATTGATCAAAGAAGTTTGAGTCACATTTGGCCTTGTCTTGGCCAAATCTTTGATCCTGGGATGAGTATAGAGGACAGGGATCCCTTGTACCATGCCAAATTGCCTAGCACACTGATTTGGCATGTAAATTTCAAAACTGCAATTTGAGTAGCGTGTGCTCGATGGAGAGAACCCTATCGATAGGAACCTTGAAATTAAGATGCTAGCCCAAAATTCATTGACCGTTTGGGCTGGGACTAAAAACTGAAGAATGGGTTCTATCCTCTTTGATGTTGAGTATTGGCAGTCCTTAAAAGGAAGCCAATTAGGGAATTCCTCAAAGGCAGGGCAATAAAAGGCCTTGAAATACCTCTTAAAGGATGCATCTTCATTTGTTGGCTCATGAGCCAGTAAGTATTCTGCATAGCTCAAACAGGCACCCCCATCTTTCCTCTTAGGATAAAAGCTTGAAGGTTTGAGATATGGAAAGTAAGCATATAGCCATGCTTGAAGAATCCAGAATGGACCACCACAGGTACTAGTGATCTTGTTCTGTGTAAAAACCCATAATCCTTTATATAATGTCCCTAGTACAAACGAAGCTAATGCAAGCTTTGCGTCTTGGGCCAAACAGATGGCTAGACGAACATATTCCTTGGTAATCTTGACACCAGCTACACATAGCACGTATTTATTGAGCCAATACAGGTAAAACGCTACCAGTAAAGGATGGCTCTCTGAGATCAGAAGTACATAAGATGGATATGAAATTAGCATAACTCCATGAATTATCAGAACCCTCAAATGGTGGATCACAGGGTTGATGGTCTAAGGCAGCATTAACTTCTATACCCATGCTCAATAGGCCAGTTAGATGAATAATGTCCAAAACAGTGGGACTCATAGGGCCATTTGGGAACACAAAAGCGTTGGATGAAACAAACCAAAAGCAAGCAGTAGCAGCAATCAAATTAGGGTTGAATTGAAAGGCCTGTGTAGAAAGGTCTATTGCTTCATAAATACCCATTGCATGCCATGAGAGATGTAAGTATCTCTTCATACGATCAACCCACTTCTCCCACGAAGGGAAAACAGTGGGCCAAGATCGGATGGACCCTTTGGTGGTCTAGCCAGTACGATGAAGACTTGGGAGCGAAAGGAGTAAAGGTTCATCGAAATTCACCGGGTAGTAAGTCGGTAGTTCCCCAAGGGGATTGGGAAAATAAATAGGACCCAAGACGAATTTAGTGGGATGATTAACTACAGGAACAAAATAAAGATTCAGTTGAGTTGCTTCCCTTAGACATTGAGGGTACCTTAAACTATATGTTTCCGTCGGAGTCTCTGGTTTTGGAGAACTCGACTCTTTCTTTTTACTGGTTTGCGATTTGGAAGAAGCCTTCAAAGCCATGACCTTGCTTGGTTGAGCTTTCTTAGGCGCCATTGATGCTGGAATTGATGGTTTGTAAAGAGATAATAGTGCGACGTTACCCTAAATTTTATAAACGAAAGGTATATATATACGTTGGAAGAACCCCGTATGTTAATCACGCCTTTTTAAAAGGTGAAGGAATTATTTACTCGAGTTAAATGATTTTAACTCAAATAAATAAGGGGGGCATTGTTTGTACCATAAACTGAGATTTCCTTTTACCCATCGATCGGGTGACACGTGGCAGAGGAAATTACGGGCAACTAAAGGAATAAAATGGACTTAACTTAATT